>UELX01002206.1:0-33428 GCA_900480035.1 Eupelmus urozonus
ATTCCAAATCTCTCGCCGAATTGACGATCCAGATGTGCGCCACTCCCGCCAAGTACCCACAACTCCTCAAAAACCCTAAAACCAATTCAACACTCCTATAAACCCCAAATCCAGCCAGGAAAACAAACCTCAGCACACGAGGACTAAAATAACAAGCCGAATCCGTCCACGGCCATGCCGCTCCTCGGCCATTTTCGCTCTCCCTCGTCATCCTCAGCAAAAACCCACACGCGCACCAAACCAGCCGCGCACGCAGCAAAGAGAGTTCCGCCGCTCTCTGGTCCCCCTTTTTCTTCAAACCCTCGCGCGCGGCATAAGAGAGGGAGAGATCCTGTCAAATCTTGACAGCCCGTCGGGATGCCCGCTCCCAGTAGCCGCCGCTCGTTTTTTCCTCGCGCGCTCACAATCACTGCCATTCTCCCTCCACCGTTCGTTCTTTTTTTTCGTCTAAGGTGCGCTGTAGAATGGAGGGAAAAAAAAGGAGAAGAAGGAAGGAACAATCCTCTCCTCTCTTCGCGGCTTTACGAGGAGGGGCGCGAGCGCTTGGTTGTCGGGATGGATGTAGCATATAGAGGGCTCCTTTCATTCATGCGCGTATTCCCAGAATATGTGCGCACGTACGTGCGCCCGCCTCTCGGCGAATAAACGCGAGCAGGCGGCCTTTTGAGATGTCCCGGAGATCTGTGCGGGCGCGTGGCTGTGTGCGGAGTTTGCTGCTGAGGAGAGTTTGGGTTGTGGAGGAGAGAGAGATTTGAGAGAGTTGGGTGACCGTTTAAGGAGTTGGGAGATTGGGGCATGGGTTGGCGAGTTTGGATTTTTCTTTATGGGGTTGGAAGATTGTTTAGTAGTTTATTAGTGTTTGAAAAATTTTTTTTTTTATATGTAATTTTTTTAAAATTGATTTTATTTCAAATGTTTAGAATATTCAGTTGTCGAATAGAATCGACGGTGCGCTTTTCTGAATTTTTTTATTTGGACCGGTTTCTTAACTAATTGTATATTTAATTTATTTGATAACTACAAATTTTATTGGTTTGTTTTATTGCAACCATAAAATTATCATATTCATCGTTAATTATTCCTCTTACACGCAAATACTCGAAAAAAAACATAGCACGACACTGGAGCGGAGAGCCGTCAAGCGAGCAAATTGGCACAACAAACGACGCGTAACTGCAGCCTTTACGTCTTCCCCCAACAATCCCCCGCTTCACCCAAAACAGCCTCCATTGAAACCGCGCTTTATTTTCGAATCCACAAGACAATCAACCTGCTTATTTTCCACACCAATAAAATGTCCATCGAGTAAATCTCTCAGCTCGTTATTGTCCAACTCCTATTGTTTCAGCCTCTCACTCCCAGAATGCATCTCTCTCTCTCTCGTTCCGAATAAGCCAGCACCCGCGCAAATAGCTTGCTTCACCCACTTTCTCGAGCCACTCAACGCAGCAGCAGCAGCAGCAGCTTATGCTTTGGCGCGCTTAACACGCGTGATTTCAGACGCTATAATGGGACTTTTGATTGTTTTCAAAGGCGGAACTTGAAGATGATTGTATTTTATGATAGCGGCGGTAATAAAGACATGCGCTCGCTCGCTTGCGCGCGGGCAGACGACACTCTCGTTTAAATAGCCTCTCAGACTTACTTTACACGCGCGACGATATGGACTCTAGCTCGCGGCGCGCACTTACCCTCTTCTTTCCCGGTTTCGCCGGCGCGCCGCACTCGGGTTACATAATAGAGCCATTAATATCAATGGCAATTAGGCGTTTCTGAGGTTGTCTGGCTCGGCAATTCCAACGCGGCTCGGCTAAGGCGGCACTCGAGCCTCCTTTTAGGTGGCTCCCTAAGCGCGCGGATCCCTGCTCTAGTCTTTGCGCCTCGCGAAAGAGGAAGGCACTTTTATGTCTTTCGGGAAGCAGAAAACTGCGAGTTCGGGGTTTGGTGAAGGATGAGTCAGAGTGGGGAGGTGGGAAAAGGAAGAGGAGCGAGGAGAAAAATCGATCGCGATGAAATCATCCAAGTGCGCGCGGCTTGCGATGTTGGTCAAGTGTTGGATAGGTATATGTGTGGCTGATCGATATTTTGACGGGGCTATCGCGGATAATGTATGTAGAGGAGGTTCAGTAAAGCTGAATTATTGTATGTTTGGGATTCGGAATTCGATGATTGAATGAAATAATTTTAATTCCAGCGTGTACAATAATATATTAATTTTTTAAAATCATTTATCATGAGCTGATAAATTCTTGCGCTGAAAAAAGATATTAAGAATACTAAAAAGGATGAAATTTTAAAAATTGATGATCCTGACCCATAAACATCACAATCCTAACGTTCACATCTCTACCGAACCATCAAACCCTCAACTCCCCAAAACTCAAACTCCACTCCCAACCAACCCCCACCCATCCACATCGACCTTCTCAAAACCCCCCATCCCTCCAAACTTCTCAGCCCCCATTAAGACATCGCAAACAATGCCCCCTTCCCTAATCACCCGGGGCCTCCCCCTCATATCACACAGGCACATCCAAGAGTCGCGCGCGTGCACGCATACTCCTCTATCTGTCTTTCTCTCTCTCGGCCATATTCCGGCCTTCCGTAACGAGCGCTAAGTGTATATCTATATACACAGATACGTACGCGGTGTCGAGTTACGCGAGAGAGCGGCGCACACGCGTGCGCTCGCAAGCGAGCATGAGTCTTATGTAAATACACGGAGAAGGCTACGATGCAGCGATTCTTCTCCTATACTCGCCGTCGTCGTCGTCGCCCTGTGGATACCCTCAATGAACGTGCGTATGTGTGTATATGCAGGCAAGCTGGGACGGGTTTTGCAGACGCGAGGAATCGCGAGGCTGGAACGAAACCGGGTGCGTAAGAGATGTGAGTGTGGGTTTGTGTCTGTGACGTTGTTGCTGAGTGTTGGGCTTCTTTCTGCGTTTCTGGGATGCTTGGGATGTTTTTCTTTTAGTTTCAGTGGAATGATTAGTGCAGTGATTTTGGTCTTTGATTATTTTGAATAAAAGTTCTTATAATTTTATATGCAGGAAAATAGAAAAGAATTGTAGCTTATGAAACAATTATTCTTCGGAAGGTATATCATTATGAAAAATTCTTATTACCGATTACTACATGCAGCTCTGAAATGAATTACTGACCCACAAAACCAAAACGTAATACACACCATCCATTTCAAATTTCCCAAAGTACAGAAACCACCCGCAGCACCAAAAGATCCTCACCGAATCCTCAAACGAGCAAACGATCGATTTTTGACTAGTTTTCCCGGCACAATACCGGCGCCTCGCCGCCACGTCAGGCGGCAACGAAGAAGAAAGGAAAAAAAAAGAGCGATCCTCTTAAGGAAGAGGATTCCCGTATGAATGAAGAGTCTCTCTCCGTGGGTGGCTGGCTCTTTCTCCCTGCTTCTTTTTTCCTCGATCGCATTATGCACACTCTAGGCGCATTCGCGTTCGAGCGAGCGAAATCCCTTAACCGGCAACAAATTCGATAATCGGCCGCGGATCGCGATGGGCAGGTAGAAAAGCGCAGCGATGCATCGATCGCGCGGCGATGCTCTCTTAATAGCGTGTACCGAGAAACAATCTTGAGTTCACGATCGTTTCTTCTTTTATAGTTTCGGGGGCCTTTTTTATGGGGGTCTTTTTGATGGTCGGGTTTGTTCGTTTTGGTAGCTGGTGATGCGTGCGTTGGGTGATCGGAAAAGTAGTTGGACTTGTAGGTTTAGTTGTAATTATTTTCTTGTTGAAGAGGTGGCTCTAATACTGAAGTTTCAGTAGCTTCGGTGAGGTGATTCGACAGGATTAAGTTTTCTGTTTACGTTTTAGCATCAGTAAAATACTAAGCTATGTAGAACCAAAACTCAACTCCAAAGTCTCGCTCTCTTATTCATAAAATGATCAAACCGCTTCGAAACGTTAGTTCAAAACCCGCAGACCTAACCGTTTATTAATCCATCCATTATCCCCTACTCATTCATATAAAGTCGCCAGTTCTCCAAAACACCTGAATCGCACACACACACTCACAAACCCAATCCCAAACCCCACAAGAAAACCCACTCCCAGAACCATACCACCAACCCTCCCCTCTCCCCGGTATAATCCGGATCAGGCATTCGGAAACACCGAAAACGTTTTAAGAAGTTTCCGCTTGCGAGCTTGTCGGCGCAACATCTCTCTGCGTTTTGTACTTACACGCGCGAATGTATGTATGTATATAGATTTAACATTCTGACGTACACGGCGCCTGGCCATACACACTTGTCCGGATAGCCGCGAGGCGATAAGGCGGTGGTCCTTTTCGGCCACTTGTCAAATTTACCTCTTAATCCGACGCCGAGCGGGGATATAGAACTGGGGTGCTGAGATCCTGGGCTTTTATAGTGCCAGTGGATTATGAATGGCCTATCTGGCATCTATAAACTGCTTGACTTTTTTTCCGAGCCGCTCTGGGGGCTTTGTTTTGTCGGGATACGCGGGAGCGAGGATGAGTTTTGGTAGATGGAAAGGAGCGCAGTGTGAGAGGAATCTATTTTATGGTTTACGAGATTGCCAGAAATAGTTGAAACAAACGTTTTCGTAGCCGAAAAGAAACGTAATTTACACTCGGAGACGGAGGCCCTGTTGTGAAAACAAAAAACTCGTCTCCCGCGTCTAATTGTCCAACAAACGCCAAATATTGACCCTGTACCAAGACACCCCATCTCCCCGACAATTACTCACGCCGCTCTCACTAAAATTAACTCTCCTTATTATCTTTGCCTTCGGAAAACACGGTTATTACGAAACGCGTCTACCAAAAGACCTAAACGCACGCAGCGCAGCGTTCTTGAGCCTGTTTCTTCCCTTGACAGTGTGCATATCTAGCTTCCCCTTGCGCTTCAAAAGCGATCTCAGCTCTTTGGAAAGAGGAGAGGGAAACACTCCGCGCCGGGAATAATTGAGTTTCACGCGCGCGGTTGTACCGTCCTGTCAGCCGGCCAAACGCGCCGGACGGACGACTGACAGCGAGGCGCGCGGCTCGTTTCGTCACCGGCATAAATATCAGTCTACTTTTACGCGAATGGGAAAGCCATTGCCGAGTGGGTATTGTGTGCGTGAAAGAGTGCGCGCGTGTGGCTTGATATATGTGTGTGGACACTTGTACGAGCGGGCATAAATTCTGGGTTCTCGGTGTTGCTAGAGTGAGCTTGTTTATTGTGTAGTCTAATTAGCGGCGATTTTCGGGTTGGTTTGATAATTAGGAATGCGGCTAGGCCATTTATAAAAAGTGTGTTTTTAATTTTCGAGCTGATAGTAATTAATCATAAGGCTGCACCGATTTGTCGAAACGAGATAAAACACAAAGGCGAAAGGTGCAAACAACCCCGGCGACTTTTCAATTTCCTCCGAAAAAACAACAGCGTCATCATTATCGTTTGGCTTCTCTCTCTTCCCATCCTTCTGACCTGGACTCACGTGCCTGCGCGCCGCGGGAGGTAAAAAGCCGGCCCCACATATACATACCCAGCTCTGGCGCACCCCCGCAAAACTCGTCCAGCCCTGAAACTGCAGCCGGAGAGTCTGTAAACATAGAAAACGAGTGTGTACACGGTAGGCCGGCGCTTTTCCATTATTTCGAGAGAGGCCCGGAGAAGTTTTCCTATCTGCTTATAGAATCAGCTGCGCGGATGCTGCGCGCCTTCTCTCGGAATATCACCTGCCGGGAAGTGAAGAAAAAAAAATGCGTGCAGCGGGGCAAACAAAAGAGCACGCGCCGCTGCGGGGTTTTTACGCGCTGATTTATTAACTGGATTTTATGATTTTTTTATGCAAAAATTGGAAACGTGGTTGCTGGCTTTTTTACCGTTACTGCTAGATTATGGGTTTTGAGAAATATGTGGTACGAAGCATAATTCTTTTAGCTCTGCTTTTTGTATCTGCAGACAAAAAACTACTTTGGTAGCTTACTCGCATTTCCTCTTCAGCCAATAAATAACCACTCGTTTGTCCTCCTCTACGCCTTATACATCTTACAAAGCGTCAGCCAAGCTACAATCTAATTTAATCGGTAGCTTCTTGCTAACAATTACTCGGAACTCAACAAAGCCCTGCACGCATCAGCACCAAACTTCACTAACCCACCAAAATCCTATTAATTAACCCTCCTTAATAAACAATAGCCACAGAGAAACTGACTTTCCACAAACAACAGAGTTGAGTATATTCCTAGCAGAGCTCGTCCACCCAACTGTCTGCGCCCGCAAATATCCACGGCCGCTTTTCAAAATCCGCCGGGCGCATGATTAATACACGCGCTCCCCCGAGCCGTCACTCAGAAATTCTCACGTTCAGGTCGCGCTACGTTAATTATACGTCGAGTCTCTCTTTCGCGAAATTTCATCTCTCTCTCTCGCTCGCCGTGCACCTAAGAGAAAAGAAAAGCCTCTTGACAATGCCGACGTGACAAATCGTCGGCCATCTAATAATATTGTCCCTCGTACTCGCGCATTTATACCCGCATCTAGAATAGAGCGGATTTCGAAGCTACACTTGGCTAGCGGCCGTCCTTTTTTTTTTTTTCTCGTCGCCGGCTAGAGGAGCGTGAAGCGTGCGCGTCCGATAAATCGCGTTTACGCCCCCGAAATTCCGTCTGCTACTTCGTGGGCAATTGATTTGCCGTGGGCCACGTCGCCGGCTGATGATTTATTTGGTGCGGCGGTTAATAGGGAGCCGTTTTATAAAGCCGAGGCGAGGATGTATTAATAAATTATTAAGATTAAGACGTCGCGGGAGAGCGGCTTTTGTGCGGATTTTAGAAGGGCATTTTGTTTTATTGCGGGTGGAGTAGGCGAGGCGCGAATTCGATTTTCGAAAAGCGTGACGGACAAAGGGACTGAGGGAGTTGGTTGCAAGTGGAGGTTGCTTGTTTGAAGAGGGATAATTAATGTGGTTGGAAAGGGTTGTGGTTTGCCGGTGTCGTTTGTGCGCTTGACTTTGTAGAGAGATTTTAAGGTGGGTACTCGGATGATGTTTATTCACTTTCCTGGTAATGTTGGGATAGTCTGGGCATTAAATAAATTATTATAAAACTTTTACCGTATATTCCACTTAATTGCAGCCACAACTAAAAAGATAATTCTCGTATGGATTATCCATAAAATATAATTGGACAAGTCGTGCTAGCAAATTTTTACCAGCATCAAACCAACTGAACGGAATTTACAGTCATCATCTCAAGAAACAATCCTAAAAGCATCCTAACTACGAAAAAGCATAATCGACAATTTATTACAAAATAAAAGCCTTATCAGCCGGTAGAATCGCCAGCCTCTCTCACGCACTAATCCAAAAAAAATCCATAAAAAGCAAACAACGCGGCATCATCGACAAAAAGCAGCCCGTGCTTTTCCATATATACACCTACCCACTCTCTCTCTCGCACACATAAACGCTTTATCTCAGCAGCATTATCTTTTCCCAAAATACAAATTTTTACCAGCCGTCCCCGCGGCGCGAAGGGAATCAAGTAAAAAAAAAAAAAAAAAGCCAGAAAGAGAGAGAAACGACGCGAGACGAGTGATATTTTCCTTCTCTCGCGCTCGCCTCGTCGTCGATGGGGCCACCCGCTGCATGCGCCGGGCCTATAAACCGAAAGAGGTGTCTCCCAGGTATGTCTTATCTCCCGCCTGATCAAAGCAGTAAATTTTCTAGCTCGCGCGCGCGCGCCGGCAGCAGCGCAAGCGGATGGACACGCGCCTGGCCTGGCGCGATATTACTTTGATTAGGAATCGTCTGAGTCAGAGGCTATTATTTATGCCGAGCTCTCGCGGATGGTTGAGGCTTGCTATGATGTTTGATTTTGCGTTGAGGATGTAGAGGCGTATCGAGAGCTGGAATGCGACGGGAGGTTTTTTGGATTGAGGTGGATGGAGATTAGTTGAGAGGCCGGATGTGGATTTGGAATAATTGATACGGGATTTTGGATTTTGGGACGGTTAGGTTTGAAGTGGGAAGTAAGTGGCAATGTGGACTATTTTAGTAATGTCGGATGCTGCTGAGATGGGTTTGTTTGAAAAGGGAATCGGATTAGGAACGTTTGTCAAGTTGGGAATTGATTTTTGGCAGTTGTAAAACTAGCGGGATTTCAATTATTTGAATGTTGAGATGGAATTTATTTGATAATAAATATTTATGATATATCGGCTGTGAACTTTAAAGTGATAAATGAATGCATAAATTACAGTAATAAATCTGATACTGATAGCTATATCGGATTCCTGTATTCAACACAAAATTACAATCACGCGTACCTCTGCGTATTTTACATTAAAATACGTACTTAAAAATTAAACAAATATCAAGCCTTAAATTATTTACTATATCCTTATTAATTAATTAGGCTTACCCAAAATTTAAAAATTTAAAAAAACATCGAAAGAAAGTCGATTACCATTTTTCGGCTCGACTCTCGAAAAATTCAAAAAATAAAAAAAACCCACAGCAGCGCCTCATTTTTCACGATCCAAACGGCGCGCAGAGAAAACGTTAATATCAAGAAATACAGATCCAATCATTCACCGCGACATTTTACAGGACGCTGCCCGATCCCCCGAGCCGATAACATAATTTTCTAAACGACCTCCGCGCCCCGGGCGTAAATTAAATATTTACCGCGAATAAAGTGTAAACAATTAGCGGACTGACACGAGCGCGCATGCGCGCCTTCAAAAATCCCAAAAACAAAAAACCTAAAAAAAAAGAAAAGAGAAAGAAGCGAGAAGAGGAGAGAAGAGAAAGAATCGGAGGAGGCGCTTTTACGAGTGGATCCAGAAATTTTCGGTCCACTCGCTGGCGCGCGAGGCTCGATCTTATCTCCAGCGATAAACTTAGACGCGAATTAGTGGAATCGCGCTCGCAGGCGCGATAAGCATCTTAGAATGCGCTATGCTCTCGCGCGGCGCATGTGGCCCCCTTTGAATTTATCGAGAAATTAAATTAGGAATTATGCTAATCGAGGAGGCGACCAGTTTGACGCGCTGCTTTCTCGCTCCGCGCTTTTCCCCACCCTCGGCTTGTTACGCTGTCGTTAATGAGGCGCTCGTTTGTTTTGGCAAATTGCTTATATTTTTGTTTATGACGGGCAAGTTTGATGCCTTGAAGGATTGTGCGATAAATCTCGGATGGGGCCGAGGGAGTAAGCGTTTTGTTTTATGGTAATCCGCGCTTGTAGCGTTATGTTGTACGCTTTTAGAGGTATTCGGCGCGCTATTTATTTTAATAAAAGAGGATGTTGAATAAAGTTAGATCTCGATGTTGATATTCTGTGGAGGAATTTTTTTCCGGGCGACAGGAGCGACGCTTTCATTCGTTATGTGACGGCTGGGACTGGGCCGAAAATGGCAATAATATTCATAAAGATGTCGTAGATAATTAATTGCGCGCGCGAACGAGGAGGCGTGAAATCGCGCGCGGCCGCATAATTTACGTCCTGGGAATGCCATTAGAGCAGCCGTATACTTCGAAAGAGACAATTTCGAGAATTTTTTGTCGGAATTTCAATTTTATTAAAACACGTCCCACATGGCAACAAACAATATCAAATGCGCAATCCACCTTTCACCACCCGCGTCCGAAAACCACCGGGAACAACTCAGACCTCACCGATAACTCACACTAGCTGGACCTGCAAAAAATCCTCTGTCCCATTATTGTCTCCTGAGCGCGCTTTATAGGTCGTGCGGGCAAGTATACACACGCGCGAGATATCCAGTGCGCGGGCGAGCTCGCGTCTCGCGGAAATAACTCTTCCAGCCAACGCCTGCGCGAGCTCGAGAAGACGAGGGGGTGCCGCGCGAGAGCAGCGTCTTTTTTATCCTCTCTCTCTCTCTCTCTCTTTTGTTTGTTTACCCCGCGGAGACCGAACGGGATTTATAGGCGAGGAAGAGAACGTAAACGTCTTGTCCCTTCGCGCCTTTCTCCTCGTGCTGGAGCTTTCGGTGCATTGTGTATGTGTATGTGTGTGTGCTGGAAAGGGGAACAGCCGTTTTGTCTAGGAGCTGTCTGTGACTTTGTACGTTGGCCTGCTTCGGTGCTTGTCATTGGGGCTTTTTTCGAGTTTTGCAGTTTTTTACGTCGAGATATATTGAATGAAAATTTTTGTAAAGTATCATTGAGAGCCGGGTATAAAGCGGTTCTAGAGGCATTTTTACGACTCGAAAAGCCGCTGGACCGTAAATTCGCGGGTCGCATCTGCGATCTTTGTTAAATAACACCAGCCACGCGCTAAATCACACCGGCTCGTCTTGTAAATCTCCCGCGAACCTCCCCCTTGCCGATTCCCGAAGTTTCCGAACCTTACATTAAAAAAAAAAAGAAAAAAAAACGATTATTGCCGATAGCGTCTGTTGGAGTCGGTAGCTCCTCTCTTATCTGGACAAACTTCTCTCGCCGTTTCTGGCATTCTCTTTTAACTTCGGCAGTGGAGGTGGGACCGGTTCAGTCGCGGAAAACATAAGTCGAGGCCCCGCTCGGGTTATCATGAAGACGAGCGACTAAACGGCCTGTCTGACAAGTGCTTAAACGATCGCTGACGGCGCGTCTCGATTTCCGTATTTATGTTAGCGGCTCGGATGACAAATCGGAACTGATCATGTCTCGCTGCTTTTCGGTTCTTCGTTTACTGCCTACGCTGGATAATTATTGTAGGATTTAGAAAAAGCTTTTGCGTTTTTTTTAAGGAAGTTTTGTAACGTAAAACGAAGACGGTTTATTAAGGCAATTTCATTAGTGCAGATCGTAGTTTATAAACAGGTTTCCCCTTAATAAAAAATCTGCAAACGATTTTCTATCATTCCACTCTATACCATCCGCTCGCAGTAGCTTTCGCAACGTTCGATCCACACACACACACACATACAGCAAAGGCACTCAGCAAAAGAGCGCAAGCCAGCTCTCCCGCAGGTGTCTCATCCCACTCTATCACTTGCCTCGCACCTCTCCCGCCTCGCGACGCTCACGGAGGTCCGCTAAATTGAGTTTATGTTTACGAGTGAGAGCTGCTGCTGCCGCCGCTGCTTGCGACTGTCTCTCGTTTCTCCGATATTATACGACTCTGTCTTCTCCCTCCGCGCAGCGCCCCAGCTCCTCCGAGGTGTCGCCCACTTATTAACTTTGCCACTCGTCGTCGCTGTCCTTTCTTCATCCGCGCGTATACAAGCGATAACTGGAGCCCGCGCCCGACAGCCTCCGAATAGCCATCAATTAGAGAAGAGGATGATCCCTGAGGATCGAAATTCAGAGAGATGCTATTTTTAGATTATAAAGTTATTAAGAGAGCCGGGATTATTGGCCGCTCCATTAATCTCGCATGGGCGATTTGCATCCTCGAGTTCTTTCACCTCGAGCTTCTTTTTCGATATATAATTGATTCATTTCGAGGTGGCTTTTTGGATAGCGGAGGAAGAGTTACTCGTTAGAAAGTATATTTATATAATGTATATACGGCGTTGCGCAATCTCGAGTATCGAGGAATTATTAATTGCACTCGCGCGGCCATTATAAAAACGTTACGCGAGCGCGCGGCGCAGAATCGCAGGCAATCGAGGCCTTTGATTAATGTTTCAATTATCATTTTAATTACATTTTGTTGCGGGCATTATCCAGCGCGCGCCCCCATCTATAAATGAAACTTAATGCGCCATACATATTAATGCGCACCGCGAGTTTTTAACCCGATAAATAAGGAACTCGTAAAATAAATCCTCTATCAATATTAAACTTTTTCCAGCGCGCTTCAAAATCAATTTCAAAGAAAATTCCAGCCCAAACCAATTAGCAGGCGATCCATAATTCGCTCTTAACTAATCAAATTCCTC
The DNA here is from genome assembly GCA_900480035.1 of Eupelmus urozonus. Taxonomy (NCBI): domain Eukaryota; kingdom Metazoa; phylum Arthropoda; class Insecta; order Hymenoptera; family Eupelmidae; genus Eupelmus; species Eupelmus urozonus. The sequence continues at coordinate 11,885 of UELX01002206.1, forward strand.
CGGCTCTGTTCACAGCGGCCAGAAGGGCGACAAGTGCCACAGCGGCGACCCCGGCGACTCGAGCTACGAGAGCGGCGACGAGACCAAGCGCCAGTCCGTCAGCCAGCAATCCCAGCAATCCGCCTCCTGCGCCGTCCAGCAGCAGCAGCCCCAGCCCAGCTCTCACCAGCTGGTCGACCATCAGCAGCAGCAGCAGCAGGCCTCCAGCATGTACCAGCTGCCGTCGCAGGTCTCGAGTCCGCACTCGTACCACCAGAGTCACGCTGCTCTGGGCCACTCGTCGCACCACATGCAGCAGCAGCAGCATCACCATGATACAAGCAGCGAGAGCGGGGACGATAAGAGGAATCTGCATCACCAGCTGCAGCATCTGCAGAGCGTGGCCGCGGCGGCGGCGACGCACGGACTGGTCCATCCGACGGCCACGCTGCCGCCTCAGTCCAGCTGCGCCCAGCAGAAGAGCCAGCTGGATTACATGCAGTACTACAGCTCGCAGGTTGGTTGATTCTTTGTTTTGCCATGATTATATTGGTGTTGGAGAAACACTCAACGATTCGGAGGGATCTCAATGGAACGTTGACTTTATCGTTGGTTATGATGGTATATTGGTTGATATGCGTGTCTAATATGTGAAATTGAGAGCCAGCCGTGTTGTATATACCAATGCAATTTCCTCAGAAAATGTTTCCTTACTAAACTTGGATTTCATCAGATTTGGGAAATGATCGAACACATAGACGATAATAATTAGCGTGTAGCAGCTTTCTAAAAATTAAGATAAAGACACAAACGATACAATGCGAGAAGGTACCATTTTCTTTTTCTTTATTTTACTATACTCACTGTGATGATTAACCGCCAGCCACTAAATTCAAGCGAGACGTTGGTTTGCATTATACATTAACCGGAGCTGCTGTTGAGAGATTTCGGTGTCGCATTAACACTGACACTAATCAAACTCTCGAGTCAACCAAACGCACAAACCCTAAAACATAAACAGTATAACTGCAATAACCGCTTAAACCATGAACAAACTTACAGCAAAGCAAACTCACCCACATTAATCGTTTGACTTTGCCTCGCAACAAAGCATCCCCTCCCTCTAAACCTCCTCTCATCGCAAACTAACCCTCTGTCCACAGGACTACCTGCGAGTGACGCCCAGCTCCGCCGATCTGCAAAGCTCCCTACCCCACACGGCCACCTCGATGCAGATGGGCGCGATCGCTGGCGCTGCAGCAGCTGCGTCCATGGGCGGGCTCAGTCCCATGGGCCCCAGCTCGATGATGCCCTCGACGATGCAGGGCGTTAACCACACGATGAACGGCATGTCGATGAACGGCATGGGGATGGGAGCTTACCAGGGCATGGGCACGATGGGCATGTCCTCGACGCACGCGGGCTACCACGGAGCCAGTCTCGTGCTCGGCGAGTATCACTCCTTGTGACCTTGGCCTCGGCTACCGTCCCGTCGCAAGCAGCAGCAGCAGCAGCAGCAGCAGCAGCAGACGACGCAGTATCAGTACCAGGATCATCATCAGACTCACGAGCATCATCTTCATCATCAGCATCATCATCATCATCAGGACAAGGCCTGGGAGCATCAGCCGATGCACTCGGGACAGTCGCAGCAGAGCCAGAGCGCTGGCCCCAGCAAGCCGGTGACTATTGTTCAAGCACGAATTTACTGTCTAGCGGAATAGCAGGGGGGCTATTTTTCATTTTTCGGGCGGGGTGGGAGACGGGTGTTTTGGTTTATTGCGAAGCGATTGGTTTGGGAAAGCTTATTGAGTTTTTTTGAAGGGTGTGGAAGGTAAACGGTAGGATGATTCTTCTTAGCTCATTGAATTTAGAGATTTAGCTTATTGATGACGTTTACCTTTTATGGACACTTTCGTTTTTAGTAAGATGACAAACGCCTCCGAAAATTTAGCAATACTTGAATGAATCGAATAATATAATTAAAAAATTGAATGATAAAAAGCTCAACGTAGGTGAAAAAGTTGAAGAATTTCTCCAGCGGATGGAAGGACTGTCCTTCGCGCGTCCACGATGCATTGTAAATAGTACGCTACTTTATCATAAAAGCGAATTCAAATTCTTAACTTCATCGTCTACTAAAAGAAATGAAACGAACAAAAAAACGGACTGAACCATCCGCCACGTTCATAGTTACCTTTTTTCTCTACAAAAACGTAAATTGTGTCAAAAAAGCAAAAAAAAAAAGTAAAGACAGAGATGTAAGTGAATTCGTCGTTCGAATCATCGACGGAAGCACGTCGAGTATACGCACCGTCGCGAGGGCTTTGTGTTACTTGTCCTTCTTGTACATGTATGTAGATAGAAAAGATGTAAACGACTCGAGGCTTAAACGTTGACGGTTCGCGCATTATTATAATTATTATGTAGGGTGTAAGAATAAAGCTCGCGCGCTCACGTTGGCGGGTTGTTTCCCAAGTTTTTTTCTAGAATCGCGAATAGACGCGCGGTCCAGTGATCAGCAGCTTTCTGAAATTTATTTTGAAATTTAGATTTTTATTTTATAGTCTTGATTCTTTTTATAATGTAAAGAAACTGTTGAAAAAGGCGTAAGCACAAAATGACTTTTCTTGCGTTTTAGTATTATTAAATTTATTTAGAATTAGGTGACTGTTTCGTGCTCAAATGATTTACCCTCAAAAAGCCAAGCTCAAACAAACCACAAAAAAATAGTCGTGACGAGCCGGTAAAAAAGCTCCATTTTAAAATAAATCGCGGAAAGCTGCTTGTCCTCTTGCGTCGTCAGCTCGGCGCGAGGCCGACACTTTAGCTTCCTAAGCGAGAAAGGTAATAAGCAAAAATGAAGAAATCGCGATAGTACGCCGCTCGTCAACTGTAAATATAACATATATAGATAAGTGGCAGTCCAAGCGTAACATTAAAAAAAAAGAAATCCAGCACGACAAGGCGAATTTTCGCATGATTCAAGTAAGTTAAAGCAAACAAATAAGAGTAATAATTAGCCGGTAATTCTTAAATGACAAAAACTACCTTTCGTTCCAAATAGATGAAAAAAAGAGAAGTTTGAATACATATAATAAAATAAAGGAAAGGCGTCGGACAGGCGAGCTCATAACGAGGCGACGAAGCGAAGTCGACGAGAGGTCGATCCGTTGCGTTTGGCAGTGCGAGACGCGCACTGCCAACTGGGTTATATATTCGTGCGTTATATACACAGACTCTCGGCTCTTCTTCGTCTCTGTCTGCCGGCGCAAGAGCTTACGCGATGCGAATTATGTCCGCGGGACGAAACAGGGTAGAAACGCCTCTCTCTCTATCTCTCTCTTGGTGGAGACCGAGTTGACAATTTTTTGTTTGACTGACGCATTCTTTTGGGAATGGTATTTGTTGTGATTTTTTGTTCTGGATAATAAATTAGATGTACCGCGGCTGTTTTTGTTTTATTTTTGATTGGTTTTCACACTTTGTTTGATTTTATAAAATTATGTATTTTGATTATATAGATAAGTTGTTTTGCAATGGAAATTTTTATAGAGTTTTACAATTTACTCAAAGCATATATGGTCTTTTATTTAGTTATTAAACTTTAATTTCTATTTAAGAGTACGCTGACCTCCCATACCGATGAAAAGTCCAGCAATTCATTACCACCCAACTTTCTTCGAATCGAGATCAAACAAAAAATTATCTCTCGGGATGAGACTGGCAATTAAAGTGTACAGAGCGAGAGCATCGTCGAAAAGAGCGTGAACAGAACTCTAAAAATAGCCAAGCCCCCAAGCCGCGCTTAGTTCACTAAGCGCGCGAATCGTATCCGAGTGATAGTTGTGATTACGCTCGTCCAGCGACTTCGACATTGTATTTCGATTTTCCCCCTCGCGTCATTTTCATTCTTCCTTCCCTCTCGCGAACTCAAAGGAGAGATCAAGCCGAGTGATAATTTAAAAATTTACCTTATAATTTATAGCTTTATTGCAACGACAACCTCGTGTTTTCTCATTTCACCTCATAGCTGTCTGCTTTCTGCGTTGCGCAAAAAAAATCTTTCACGCGTTCTAAGAGAGAATCTCACACACGCACAATGTACTGGCGGATCAACGAGCTAAACTTCCAACGACGTGTACACACAGATATATAGATTGTACAGGCGGCGCAGCGTCTGCCAAGGCATCAATCCGATGAGCATCAGATCGAACTTTGCACATTACAAACAAGCAACTACATTCCGACGACTCAGCCTTTTGCGATTCTCTTGTGGAGTCGCGCGGGCCTTGTTTATTGTACACGATGATTCTTTTTAAAGTGGAGATTCGCTAGATTTATTGATTTGACTTTTTTTGCATTTTTCTTTTTTGAAAATCTTTCTTATTCGCGATTGTCTGAAATCTTGGATATGGAGTCTTTTTGTGTATTTTGCAATCTAGAAAAACCGTGTTCATATTTAATCATTTCGAAAAAAATACAATTACATTCTTTTTTTTCTTTATTTAAGAAGAAAACTTATGGTTGCAAAAATATACAAAAAGGTCCCTATCTTTAATGAAGGAATCGAAATTTAATGCAAGTTTCTCTGATACGAATTGAAAAAATTTCTAGCGTTGTAAATCTAATAATAATAAAAAACTAATAATACTGTCACACGATGAAAATGTAATAAGCATTACTGTACGAGCATAAAATGAGTAATCTAACGCAAACAGGAGACTTAAAGTATACACAAACTAAAATATGTAATCCACTTTTGGAGGAGCAAGACTGCCGATAACGTACAAGCAGTGCCACAAGAAGTGCGTAGGTCAGTATATACAAAAGGGAGAGAAGCGAAAGAAAAATAAAGAAGTGAAAGTATGCACACCGAGAGGTGAAAATTCGTGTAACGTTATATATAAATATACACTTGTACATGTTTTATCGATAACGCATTGAACGAATGAAGGAAAAGAGCATCTGTGAAAGCTTATATTATATTATATATATATATAAAATACAATAAAAAAAGTAAGACAGAGAGGGCGGAGTAGAAGCTCGACAAGAGGAGAAATAAAAGATAAAATTAAAGAAACAAACCTTGCGACTCTTGCACAAAGCGACACATGAGTCACGCGCAATTTTCGCGATAATAGAGATACACATAGATTGCGATATATTATATATATATATAAAGTGAAATATAGATATTATTATACGTCGTATACATATATGCGAGCACATAAATGAGTAAAAGGAAAAAAATAAGAGCGAGCGCGATCGGCCGTCGGCTGATGTGTAGAAAAAAGAGAGAAGAATCGGGGACGGCCGATCGCGGACTCGATGAAATGCCCAATATTACGATGCACAATATTACTAAGGCAACGGCCGAGAGGCAGATTAAGTCACGATGTAAGATTGTATCGAATAGTTGATGTTATTTAAATTAATAAAAAGGATATCGTGCAACGCCGAATAAGAGAACAAACGTTTATTCATTCAAATCGATCCTATCCACTTTTTCCAATAATTATTAAAGATCCAAATTTCTTTTGAAAATTTTGATAATTTTTGTCTTTTTAATAAATTAAAGATATAGAAGATTAATATACAATTCAAAGCTAATTAAATTTAAAGGAATAATAATCTAATTAAATACATGATATAAAGGTAAGTCAAATCTCTTTTATATCTGTTTTTCAAAAAATTTCAAATGCATAGAAAGTAAGTAGATAGATTACTCGTCATCGCCTTCACACGATTTTACAATCAACTTCAACCAGAATCATCACTTCAATCGATCACCATCCCACATCCAGAAGTCACTAACGCATCATCTGCTCCTCTAAAAAATCCCATCAGCCCGCTCAATCGATCATCGAAAATCCATTTACGCCGCTAAGTACTCATAACGAGCCCTCCTCACTATATCCCCACCATCCGCCCAGGAAAAAAGGCTTTTCCTCGCTCCCCGATCCCCCCACGAAGGCAACAAAAAGCCCCGTCTGCGTCGGCTTCTATTAGGCGCTGAGCTTGGCCCGATGATCCAGATAACGAGGCCCACATGATGCACTGGGCCCGAGATTTGCCGATAGCAGCTCTCCCCGGCCGTATCCATGTAAGTATCTATATATATATCTGTGCGTCGATCCTTTGGGCTTTGATCGCCGCCTGGAGCGGAGGTAAAAAGCGCATCTGGCCCGCGTTTCCTCGCACACGGCCGATCCCTTTGTGCATACAAGCGCGAGATCTGCTCTCTCTCTATGGCGGCTGCAGCGTAGTTTGCCAGTTTTGTGGAGAAAAGGGGGCTAGTCGACGGTGCGGAAAAGCGTGTGCTGATTTTCGGATGAGGCCTTTGGTTATAAGCGGCTTGGCGCCACGCGCGTCTTTTCTCAGGGCGAGCCATAGTCGTGTAATTGTTGGATTATTTTTTTCACAATGGGATGTCGAATTGTAACGACGGGAGATGTTTGACGCAAAATTTCAATTGAGTAGTACAAGACTAGACACTTATTCCTCCCATCGATCATTAAACAAGCGGAAATCAGAACGAGCGCCTTAATTCATCTCAGAGAGAGAGAAAAATCTTATAAACTCCGGAGATAAAGATTACCTAAGTAGATTTCGTAGAAGCAGCTCGCGCGCGACGCCGCGCCGGCATTTAAACCGTTAAAACCTTAAGAGCGCGAGTAGAGAAACTTAAGGGGGGGAGGCTTAAGGAATCAGCGCTTTGCGCTCTCGGCTGCCGTTGCAGTCACGAGGTCCACTCTTGAATTTTGCTTCGCTTTTTTTTTCTCTCTCTCCCGTTTTTTCCTCCTTCGAGCGGCAGCCAGGCGGAATAAGAGCAGTCGACGCGTGCTCATCGGGCTGTTATAATTTCGGTTCTATTAGCGCGCGTGGCCGGGCCCTGCCGGGCCCTGCGGCCATCCTTCGATGGGTCGAGATCGTAAAGTTAAGCCCTCGGACCTAGTGTCTCTCTCTCTCTCTCTCTCTCTCTCCTACGCTTGTTTTGTCTGCGTAAATTATGTGTGCCCCCCTCTTATTTTTCGTATACCGGTTCGTGTCTTTTTTTGTCTCGTGTTTTTTTTTTTTTTTTTAAGGTCGACGTTATCGATTACGAGGATCTGGGTTCGCGATTCGATTCTAATTCGATGTTCATACGCTCCCTTTGACGGGGTCCCATCGAAGGACGTGCTGTATTGGTAAAAGAGTCTGGGATAATAGATTTTCAGGTGAATCGATCGTACACTTTGATATCAGGAAAATATAGACGTTTGAGGCGAGTGGATTTACCGATCCGAATGAAGAAGTCGCCGGATAATCATGTCTTTCCCAACAGCAGTGATAAAAAAACTCTGCCCTTTCAGATTCGTCTTAACTTTCCTCTTCTTAACCCAAGCTACATAAAATCAAAAAAATCTCAACTCTTAGCTCCCAATTCGAAACAAACTAAACCTTCATTGCCTCCTCAACTCCCACAACGTAACCCGTGAAAAAGGCCCTCCAAAAGCGAACAAAAGAAAAAATCATCGCATACTCAAAGAAAGCGTACATACAAAGTCCCACTCCGACCTACCATACACTCGCACAATACAAAAGTGGAGGAGAAATAAAAAAAGGGGCGCGCGGGAGCACCATATAAATTCCAGTAGTCCATTCTTTAGGATCATCCATGACCGATCCGCAAAGGAGACCGTTTGATGCTGGGGCCACGATAAAGTGCGTATAATGCCTGCGCTGTCAAGTATAGGCGCATCTTGACAGGGAGCTTTTCTCCTGCGCGTATGAGGGGTACAATAGGGCGAGGTATATAGCGTCTTGGCGCCGTGCGCTAGATGTGTTTTTGAGAGGGCGATGCGCTTTTGCTGCGACTCTTCGTGATGTCTGTTTTTTTTCTTTTCTGTGGGTCTGTATACTGTTTTGGCTTCTGCGGCAGGGTTTACTTATGCTAATGTTTTGATTTTTTTAAATTTCGTGCTCGATTTTATTATTTGAAATTATTTTGCATTGACGTAATTACCGATCCGCAGAAAGGTACAAACGCACAAAATAAACAGCTCGTTACAATTGAATAATTGCGCGCTTACACAGAGCAGCCAAGTGAACTGCGCAGCACTACATGGTGCCTTTTTTTCTTCTCCCTTTGGCGTCTTTCTCTCGAGTTCGCGCGCGCCCATCTGCTTCAAAGGACGCGTAGTAGCCTTCGTTTTTTTATTCTTCACGTGGAGTCAGGGTTAAGAAGGGCCTTGTTGCGTAGCACTGGATTAGCTCTTAGGGGAGCGGAGGGTATTATGCACTTGCGCAATGGATAAAATGCTTGTATCGAACGTGCCGATGTTGTGATCTTAAGATGCTGCCTAAGTGAAATATAGTTTGGTAATTATTAGATCGAAAGTAAATCTGTCTAAATAAAAATTATACTTTATACATTATAGAGATTAAGTCGAGTGAGCACTTCCGGCGCGACGCCGTGTATTTTTCTAAGCCTCGAAAGAAAAATAAGCGGACGATGCGTCATAAAACGCTTTTTCAGCAACACAGCTCACCCCAACACTTCCAGCTCATACGATCCGTCAACCAACAAACACACAGTCGCCCTTTGTCCAACCAAAATTTTTAATTAACATTTCAAAGACAATCGCCCCATGCCTAAGTCCATCAAAACTCTCTCTAAACCCTCTCCCCACAGAGATAAGAGAATTCCAGCCTCACGCGCATCTACATTCGCAGGAACGCGCCGCAGCAAAGATTTTTCCAGGAAGCCGCGCGGGACAAATTTTTTATTACCGCACGCGACAAAACGTCGAGAAAGAAGCTGCACGCAGCCATCTCTCGCATCCACACACACATGTAGAGCTCGGCACTATCTCGATTCAGCTCACTCCGGCCTCGCGGAACTCGCGCTGCTTTCCTGGGAGGTAAGGACGCGTGCGCGCCGCGGGGACGGAATTTAAATTTCACAAATTAGTCCGTCCATTACACCCCGGAGGCGCAATCGCCGCCTGAGATCTGGACTTTCTTCTCCGCCTCTTTCTCTCTCGGTCTACGACTATTTTTTACTTTTTCTCTTATTAGTTCAGGTTCTTATCTAGAGGTTGGATCGCTACGGGGCTGTGGACCTAGAGATTTTTTGGGGCGTTTGAAGGATAATACAGCGTGTTTGCCCGAGCGCGTTTGGATTTACATAAATATGAAATAAAGGTTATTAATGAGAGTTACGAGACGGTGTATCCGTCAACTTTTTCAAAGTTTGTAATTTACAATAAAAGGAGTGTCAAGTCGAAACCAAGGAAATCAACCTAACTGATTAAGTTCAGTATATATTTGAAACGTGACAAATTAGCGATGCTATAACAAGCAGTTGGAGCAGGAGCGAGCTGGAGAGGAAAGGAGCAGCTTCTCGGAAAGCGTAGGTGCTTTCTCTTGATACGGAGATTCGGCGTAACGGCTGCTAGGGCGAAAGGATGCCTGGCTGTATCTGGGCCCTCACAAATCATAACGCGAGATTTTAGCGGAAGATGGCCGCAAGAGATTTTTCGTACTTTTTTCCAGCTGGGAGATGGCCGAGCGAGCTGCTGCTCGACAAATCGTTATTTACCCTTTTTGTGATGTCCAGCTTTTTGGGAGCGGAGTGGTCTGCTGGGTAGTTTGCGTGAGGAGGAAAGCTTCTGGCTGTTGGTGTAGTGAAAGTTTATTTAATTAAAGAGGTAGCGACGGGTGGGGATAGATTGAATATTTGGTTTATATGAATTTTTTAAGGGTATATGGACGTTATTAAAAGTTTGTTAAATTTTTAGTGACAATTACACCTAGATATATCACGATTTCACCTAAATTTTTACATACAATAATTTTAACTTACATATTATGTAGTTTATTAGTTTTAATAACAATAAAATAATATAAAGTTGATACGGGGCAATTTTTTATACGAATGATTAAAAAATTAAAAAAATAACAACACATTTTACTTCTAAGTTAAATTCAAAATTTAGTTTTTCTATGAAAAACAACTTTTTGTTTATTTTACATATATCAAGTAACATCAGAGAAAGATATAAAAAAAGTTAGCTAAAAAAATAATTCCGTATTTTGCAATTTTGTTATTTTTAGTTTAAGTTTTATTTATCAAAATTCAAATAAAACAAAAGTATTAAAAGTTAAACAAAAATATTAAGTTCACTAAAAAATAAAAAATATTAAAATATTATTAAATGCTAACAGTTTTTAAATTTTTTATTTTTTATTTGTAGTCCTTACCATTATCTCTGTTTTTAAATATTTTAATACTTAAAAAAGTAGGCACTTTTTTACAAGTCTTTTATTCTTACTGTATTCAAAAATTAAATATTTTAAAGTCTTACTACCTACATAAATCTCCATATAAAATAGGCGAATAAAGTTGCTCTGTGCAAATGGTACAAATTAACTTCAAAGCTTAAAATACAACCTTGAAAAGTACTTAGAGCGCTCTACTTCATGTCAAAATCTTAGTTTTCCATGTAGTTTTCAACCATTTATTCCCACAGTACATGATTTTACATACAAAAATGATAATACAATTTTTTCGATTTCAAAAAGTTACTGCGATTGTACTAAAAGTTAAGATATGTAAATAACTTTTGCATAATATATAATCTATATACACAAAATTGCCTCTTCAAACCAGCCCTTTTCCCTCTATCAAGGTAGCTCACAACACTTTCCAATCGTTTAAAAACATACATTTTCTCAAACCTAAAAACCCCCAAACAAACCCACCTATAAAACATCTCAATCAATCTCACCTCGTTACCCACCAGAACCACAAAGCACCGATAGCCGCATTTACCTCAAAAACATCGCTCGAATGTCGGAAACTCCCCACTCACCTAACGAGCTCGGATCAATCTCACCTCCACCCAACCCCCGATCCAACACCCCGATAAAGACATAGCTCCGCGCACATCCACCTCCCATCACCAAACCGCTCCTCACCTCGCCACACCAAAAACCAAAAAAAAAAAAAACTCCCTTAACCCCATCGTTACCTCTCACCCATAACCAGCAGCCAAAGCAAAACGTCCAAGAAAAGAATAATATCGAGGAGGCGAGAGCTGTCTAACGGGCAGCGCCTCGGGATTTCCTTACAGCTCTCGGGCTTACAAAAGCGAGCAGGAGAGAGGGAGAGTGACTGATCGCGGCGGGCTCGAATAAATTACGTGGCAGTCTATGCGGCTGCATAAATTAATTTCAGCCGGCCGGCCCATAAATATCCGCCGCTCGAAAATCACTCGGGGAGCAAGCCCGTGTATGTGGCTGTAAGGACGAGCCGGCGATGATTAATTCGCGTCGATAAGGCTCAGGAGCGCCGATCAGCGAGCTGCTTTATTACAAGGCTTCGCTCTGTGTGTGTGTGTGATAGCTCTTGGTTGGGTTGAGGAGGGGAAGTGGATGTAATGGATTACGCAATGGGGATGTGATGCGATTAGGCAGTTTAGTCAGTTTTTACGAACGATTTCGAAGTGTTTTGTTTATTGTTTATGGTTGGGTGTATAACAAAAGAAATTGATTTTTATTTTACAACTTCACTGCAGTTCTTGGAACAGAGATAGCCGCGTTATGCGCGTGCCTGTCTTTGCGGGGCTCTTTCTTTCCTCCTCGCGGCTTGTGCCAGCTAAGCAGCTGGGCTCTTATCATTATTTCTTTTTTACTGCACAGAGACTTGCTGATTACGGCCGATTACGAGCTTGCCCCGGCATTTATAAATATTTACGCTTTCCTCCTCTCCTTGCTGCACATATTTTTCGCCTCTCGAGCTGACCTCGTGTCCTATAACTCTGCGCATTTTTCCAACGTGACGAATGTTTGGCTTTCTTTAAAGAACTCAAGCCAAACTAACATCGTCCTTCGTGAATTTCATAAAAAAGTCTCCGTGTACATAGCCATCAGGCACCTCTTAGACCCGGCCGCATCGCACGTTACACTCAAGCAGCCTCCGCGCAGGATGAAGATGCGATTCGGCTTTGTGCGTGCGCGACATCGCGTAGCGGCAGCGAGCGGACGGACAGGAGAGAGAAAGAGAGAAAGAAAAAGGGCGGGTGGCACATGTACACACGCATACGGGGAGGCTCCCGTCTCTCTCCCTCTCTCTCTCTCATATGTAACCCGACACCCGAGACTACAGGCCCCACTCTCTCTCTTTCTCTTCTGCGTACTTTTTTTCGCTCTCTTTCTCTAGTCGTCGCTCTCCAAACTAAATCATAACCGTATTATGCGCGAGAGAGAGAGAGCGACAATGCGGCCTGTGTGCGCCGCTTGTATGTCGCGCTGGCTGGGTACCGCTGTAGGCCGGCTTCTAATCCGACGGATTATAACAGCCTCTGTAGATTGCCATGGGCGGGAGCGGCTGATGGTTTATCTGGCTGCCTGTGTTTTCTAAACGGGCGGAATCGGATTGAGGGTTGTTTGATTGTTATGTTCGCTGAGTTATTGGTTTGAATTGGGATCTGCATTTGATTTTTCTATGTAATGTTTTTTTACACGAGTTTGAAGATATAGGTAGTCGGTAATAAACGTCTATATGTGAGAGTTGTAGAATAGGGGACCAACTTCACTTGTCTGCCAGGATATAGCTAATCAGCGATATCATGCCAAGTTACGTAACGCACATTATTCAATCTCAAACCCACGCAATCACGAAATAACCCAGCCGCTCTATCACCTCCAAAAAAAAATCTCCCCACCTCAGAGCGACGCTGCAGAAAGTATCTCTCGCGGGGGGCAGCGCCCCTATAGCTACGTCCATCCGCTCCACTCTTCCTCTCTCCCTCGCAAGCCCAGCTCGTTCCGCGAAGTCGCGAATTATGAATACGATTATCTCTCGCTCTCTTTCTCTCGGCGCGTGAGTAGCCTTGGACGCGCGCACGCGGTGTCACCTTACAGCCCCCTTACGACTATATATCTGCGCGCACGCGCGCAGCCCGCGGCTAAGCGCTTCGCTTGCTTCAGGAGAGAGACTGCAGAGCTAGCGGTATGATTTTTCTTTTGGTGAGAGGAAATGGGGAAATTTTGGTTTTGGGGTTTGGATGTCTTGTTTGGGGTGGTTTGGGTATGGTGGGTTGTTTGGAGATTGTTGGTGAGATGGGAGATGTTGAACTAGAAGTAAGAGATGATAACTTTTGAAGAGATTTTGTAATTGTTCGTCGATGAAATTGATGTGCTTCTGTAGGGATGTTTAATTTGAAGCTCTTTTCTTATAAAGAAGCCGGCTAGCCTATCAATACCCTAATTAGAAAATTTATTATTTCATACTTACACTAAAAAAATAAATAGAATACAAAAGGGCTGGAGCAGCGGCTAAAAAATAAAGAAAAACAAGTAAAGGAGCGAAGCGAGAGCCGAGAAAGACGGAGCGTTGAAGAAGCGCAGACAGGAGGATAGCAGAAGGAGCAGCGCGTCCGTGGCGTTGCGCTTGCTGCTCGTTGTTCATTTTGTTTCGCGTATACCTTTTTTTTCTCTCTCTCTCTCTTTCGCTCCTCGCTGCACATTTGGTTGCTCGCTCGCTCGCGCGTTGGTTTCTTCGTCGTAACCGAATCCCGCGAATAATTGGACCTCCCCTTTAGCTTCCTTCTCTCTCTCCTCTCGCTCGCTCGAGCGCCTGTCGCTACGTTTTCCTTCATTCCTCCGCGTCTTTCCCCCCTCCCCCGGCCTCCGCGCTGGAATTAAATAAACGAATATAATATTTCCATTAGTTTTTTCTTTTGCTTCGTTTTCCAGCAGGCCGACGAGCTATGCTCGTTAGTATCTTGATGCTTTCTGGCTCGCAGTGCGTAATTACAAGCGCAGCCTTTCTTACGGTTGTACATGCGATTCTTTTACTCGAAAAAAATTTCATATTATTTCATTAAAAAATCATATTTTCTTTAGTGAAAAATAATTTCTTCTTATTTTTCCGGCTTATACTTACAATCGCAACCCCCCTTTCACCCCCAAAACCCTCTCTACCTCCACTCCACCAAAGACAAAAACCTCACACCAACATCCCCCCTCTCTCACATCCACCTCAGCTCCATCAATCCGAAAAGACGTACGCCCACGCTCGCTTCATTCATCCTCTCTTCCTCCCCCCCTCTCCACTCTCGGACGGATTGTGTGCTGATGCGTTATCTCCGGGAACGAGTCGAAGGTGCGCGATAAATTTAGCATCGCGCGAGCGATGTGTATGCTTGCGCGTGTGTATAACGAGAAAAGGAGGCGAGCATCCCCCGAGGGAGCGAGGGAGATAGCGATCGAGGCGCTAAGTAACTACCAGTCGATCGCGTCGCGAGATAATATATATACCCGCCGGAGCGTGCGTGTGTGTACGCGCGTGTATGAGTGAATTACGCGCTGCTGGTTGGTTTTTCTTTTTTTTTTTATGTATGTGGCTTGGTGCTCGATCTTTGTGAGCAGTGGTGTGATTTTGAAAAATGGCTGTGTGGTTGGAAAGCGCGGGTTATTATGGAAGCGAGTGTCTTGCTGCGATGCATGCGAAATTTTGTCGCGGGTAAGCCAGCTGCACCGGTTAGCGAGGATGGATGAAGAATTAATTCTGGATAACTGGATAACGAGCCCTCGGACGATTAGTATTGACGCTAATTGAAATCAAACTGCGAAATTGAAAGCAGACTCATCTAGCTCATAAATAATCCAAAAGAAACATTAAAATTATCCTCTCGTGTACGTAATTACTTCCCTAGGCCCTTCCTACAACGAATTATCCATCCCGACGCGTCAATGCGAATTTGGCGTTCCGGTGTTGTATATACATATATGCTGGACGCGAGGGAGCAGCAGAGCGCGCTGACGTTTATGAATCGAATTCTTCCACCCTCGCATCGGGAGCGCACAATACTTGCGCTCGATTATTCCGCAGGGGTAGATGCCGGCTGGAGATACCGGCTCCTCGGGGATATGGTTCGCTCTTTCTTTCTTGTATATACTCGGGTGGAAAGTGCACTTAGCACCCGCAGGGCCAATATTAGAGCGGAAGAATTTAAAGAATATGTATTTGATTGTTACACGGAGAAAGTAGTTGTAGAGGTTTGGGATTGATTGAAAAGTGTGGGTTGTTATGCTGTGCTATCAAGATGGTCGTCGAAGTTATTCCATTAGTTTAAGTTAATAATTATTAATTAATAACATAGTAAACTTTGTACCAATAAAAGTTTATTTGCCTATAGTAAACTTTTATATAATTTTTGTAACGTATACATATAAGGAGTTTGTGCTTTCTTTGAATTTAGGGTGTTATTTATTGTTGACAGTTAAATAATCAAAAAATATACCAATAACGCGGAATTGTCCATATATCCTACGTATTAAAGTCGCACTGATTATTTTAAAAATTTATATATGTATAGACCATGAAAACAGAAGCAGGCCTAAAATACTCCAAACTAAAAACCTCTAGTTTAGATCTCTTCTCCACTTATCAAAAACCACTAAAACCATACTCGTATCACAAAAAAAGCTCTCCACCAACATTCAAAAACCCCGTCCTCGCAACCCACCGCTCCAACCATAACATCCAAATCACCATCCCAAAAACGCAACCTACCCCCCGCCGAGCCCCGCAACCCAACAAAACAAAAAAATGCGCAACGTCCTCCGGAATTCAATTTCAATGACTCCGGCCGCTAACCTCCCCTAAACGCGCATCTGCATTCGGCCTATTATACCCCGGCGACATCGCATAACATATGTGTCGCGCTCGGCAACAAAAAGGGGAGAAAAAAAATGAGCCGCGCGCATATACCCCCGTCGTATATACATGTGACACATTCCCCTCGTTGCGTTCTCCCCGAAAACGGCTCAGCCGCTCGGGATTGGCTGGCTGCCGGCCCAATCCTGGAGACGGGGGCCACCCCGTTCGCAAGCGCGGCAGCTCGTCGGAGGTAGAACGAGAGAGGGAGAGATGAGCTTGAGGGGGTTGCAGCAGCCAAGCGCTGATGCGGACTTAATGCCGTTGCGGAACTCGCTCTATGAGAGGAAGGAGGTGAGAATTAGATATGTGCTGGGTTAGACGTGAGTTCTGAGCTACCAAAGAGTTTGTTATGCGTGCTGGAGAAATTAGGATTTTTTTATGAAACGCGGAAATGTAGTTTGTAGTACTTGAGTTTGGGGTGATAAATTAGGTAGGCTGTGTACATTTCAATTAGCAAGCGTGAATTTTATTGATTCGTCAGCGACGTTGAAAAGAAGGGTTGGAAGTGCGAGAAAGCAAAAACGCAAGTCCATTGAGGATTCCTCGGCCCCAGAGGGGCTAGCCGCGCTCGCGGAAGCCATGAATGGGTAATTTTAGCTAGGCGTTTCTTCAAAAGGGAGAGCCCCGAGAGAAGCCAAAAAGAGCGCGGAGAAAACCGGAAGAGAAGCGGAAAAAGTGGCGAACTCTCCAGGGGGGTAACACGAACTTGCGTAATGAGTAACTGAAGAACGCCTCGTCTCAACACTCCCAACGATACTGTAACACGATAAACGAGCCGTAATTGCCTCTCCTTCGATAAGATAATCGAATAATCCACACTAAACACATCACCTCGCTACCAACACCCAAAAAAATCCCATCCCCAAAAACGCTAAACCCAACCCACACCCTCACCCAATAAAAGAAAAGCCGCATCTATATTCGCATATTCCCTCCGTGCAGCTGTATTTATACACATACACAGAGAGGAAGAAGCGAGAGCCCCGGCGTCGGCGAGCTACCCCAGTGAGAATCGTGTTTCAATACAGAAACCGAAAACCATGTCATTACGTGCATTACGCGGCGCCGGCTCCGTTTCGTCGCGCGCGCGTATCAATCGACGCGCGCGCGGCCTTTAAAGCGAGCATAGCGCCCCTTTCATGCGGTCAAGTGCGAGAAAGAATATTTCCAATTAAGGCGCACGCCCCCGCCTCTGTAATCGTATATATCTCCAGATGACTTTCATTCATATACGAGCAACATTTTTTTTTTCTTTTTTCTTCCTTATACGCTGGCATTCAGCGTGCGGGATTGTAGGAGCGTGAAAGGATTGTTTTTGCGGGTTTGGTTGTTTGGGAATACGATGCCGGTGCGCGCGGCTGCATTGTTTTGTTGCTGCGTTGGCTGTATTCTAGTTTGGGAGGCAGGAAGGAAGTGGCGAGGGTGGCCGAGTTTTTGTAAAGCGTGGGTTGAGCTGTTTAGGATAGAAATGAGCGAAAATTAAGGTATATATATAATAATTGATTTAGTATTCTTAAAAGTCGATTCGATAGGAATTCCATGTAAATAGTACTGTGTTAAGTCAGCCTTTCGATTATTTACAGCCGCGTAAATCAGCGGTTATTTCAATATTTAGAGAGCGGCGAAAAAGAAATCAATATAGACACACTTTCTCACGCGAAGGAATAACCGAAAAGTCACGCTAGACCACTCCATTTTCGCGCAGACAAACATAACGCTCGTTACGCCTGATTTATCGGGTAATTAAATTTTATTATCATAAATAGCGCCGAGTTAATCAGAACGCTTCTCCAGCCGCCTTATTTTTTTCTCCCATCCTACAATCCCAGGCCGCGTGTACAACCATAAATCCCGATTACGAGCGCATTAATTCGCTCTTTGCCGAAAATTTGAATAAATAATAAAGACGTTTTTATCGACTTTAAATCGGCGTCGCGTCCGAATTCCGGGGCTCGCTCGCGCGCCGCGATTAAAAATCGCGCTCTCGGCGTCGCGCCGCTGTCATTTGCATGATTAGGGCCGGTTTTCGCGCGGCTGACGCGCGCCGGCCGACATGCTAATTTTGATGATATGGATAGCGAAGGATGCGTATACGTATGCGACTATTTTTGGAGAAGAGAGCGAATATGAGGATTAATCGCTGCTGTTCTTAATTGCGGGCGATTTTTCAAAGGCGGTTTGATACGGAAGGATTTCTAAAAGTGAGGTTTTTTTGGGTTGGCTTATCGGGCGACGAACGATTTTTGGGTGAGTTAGGTCATGTGTCGAGTGGTTTGTTTTTTTTTTGGGTGAGAAGTACAGTTGTTGGATAGGTGGTTTGGGAAATGCGAGGAATTTTTTTATATTGAAATATAATTTTGGGTAGACTGAGTGGAATGTGTATCAATAATTTTGAAATTGGAGATATAGAGAGTTTAATGGAATTTGCATCTACGCAATTAGCTCGGGATTGCGGTACTTCGCTATAATGAATAAAAATATAATAAATTTCGATCATATTGCAAAAATATATAAAACCTGAGCTTTTTCATTTTATTCACTTCTTTTTATAACACTTAGTTTAAAAATTTGTATTACCAATACAACAATATATAAGTACAATAAAAACCAAAAATTCTTACAAACAAAAATGTCAAAAAGTCATTCACTAGACTTGAAACTATTCCAGCGCGATTAAACATTCAAGTTGTTGTAGAGACGCGCCAGAGAAACAAAACAGCTATAACCAGAGAGAGAGCTAGACGGGATTCTCACGGTAAAACGTCCAATTGAAGTCAACTCATCTAAATAGTTCACTGGGCTGCTTATACGTCCCGTTCAGCATTTATCCGCGCGCCGAGGGATTATGTAAGCGGCTCGCTCAATTCGCGGCAAGCTGCTGGCTCGCCATCGGACGCCTCATTGAAATATTGTGTTTTTAATTGCGCTTCATAAATTTATTTCGCCCGGCGTAATTCGCAATCAACTTTTATAAGTCTTAATTCGACTAGCAGCCACCGTCTGCCAAACTCATTTTCCCGCCTCTCTATATGCGCGAGCCGCCAAGTTTTTCATTTTTTATACTGATTATATTTTTGTCACTATGGGCGCAAGCTGTATTGTTATTTGCAAGGACATAATAGAGCTGAAGAATTTTATGGGTGTAAGTGTTGCATTATAAGTTGGTATACGTGGTGATTAAAGCTCGAGGACATAAAATTTAAATAAAATACTTATAATATCGAAAGATCTTGGAACGTGATATTTAATTTATAACTACTTTAATCGCTGTTTTAAGCGTAGATTAAAAACTGATTAACTACATCATCGTAGTCGTGAAACTAGTTATTTGAAATTTTTACTGCCATAAAAACTCGTTTTTACCGAAGCGTACATATTATAAAATAAAAAGAGAGTAAAAAATATCGATAGAATAATTTTATTTTCGTTAACTATATATTTTACCAAAAAAATCTATTTCTAATAGCGTTGCCTTGAGATTATGAAGAGTTTTGACTCAAAGTCAAATTATTTATAATTTGTAATGTAAATTGAAAGAAATAAAATGGAAATTTTTTTTTAACATTCTAGTTTATTTCAACTATTATATTGTATTTTTCTGAATAGGAAGAAATGCACATTTTTTGATGAAACTCATAACAAAATAAAAGCTCGTAGATTTTTAAGGTACAGAAAGTACTAAAAATTTTATCATTGCAATGATTTCTTCAAAACTTTAACAAATTGTATTTTTAACCATCTTAGAAAAAATATTAATAAATGACAATACTTGGCCAAAGTCGATCACATAAATGAGAAATTAAAGTTTCAAAACGTCTGATTCTTTCCCTTACGCAAATCAATCCTTCCTTTCTCAAACCCCTTCCTAAACCTCCCCACCTGCCTCCGCAACCCACCCTCACCCCAAAAAACCTCATCCTCTCTTCAAAACCTCCTCCCCCTCCCCCAACACTTCCTCCTCGAAGCATCTCTCACTCTCTCCCTCTTTGTCTTCCCGTCCGTCTGGGCCGACGCATGCATTTATGCATGCACTTTACGCAGGCTTGCTTGCTCTCGGCGTGCATGTGCGAGGCTTCGCGCGGCCGTCAATTACGATTAATTAGAGCGGAGACTGACAGCGGACGCGCAACTAGCACTGGCCGCTCGCGCGCGCCTGCTTAGGCTGCTGCTGCTGCGCTGCAACGAGCAGCCGTTGACGTTTTAATGCGCCTTTTAACTTGCGCGAGGCAACCCCCCGCGCGCCCCCGCGCAGGGCCGTTCACTTCCTCCGATCTGTATATGCGCGATGCGTCTATATTGCCCGTGATGCGCAGAGGGACACTCTTTTGTGCGCGCTACTCCGGCTGCAGCGTGCGAGTTTATTGGCGCGAGAGAGCTGATTGACCGACGCGGGCGCCAAGTCGGAAATCGAGTTTATTAAGAGCGCGCCGCCGGCGAGGAGTAAGAAAGACTGCTGCGCTTTGGTGCTCTTGGGGTTTTGGGGTACGTGGTTTTGTTCTTGGTTATTTTGAGTTTAATTTAGGCTATATTTGAGTTTGGATGCGGATTGTGTAAACGATAAAGGGTATTTTTACTCCAAAAATAACTATCAAGAGTTGGACTATTGTTCGGAAGATAATCCTTTTCAGAGACAGTATGTTTGTGTTATAAAATATGACGAAAATGTTTCTTTGATTTATAATAATTATTGCGTAAGAAAAAACCTTGATTAAAATATTTTTAAACTTATCAAAAATAAAATCTGCTTTTCAATTGACTATTTCAGTAGTAAAAGACAACACGAAACTCTTCAGACCCTAACGCACATCGCTTTCCTAAAATAAAAAATTTCCCCCGTTCTTTCAAAACCTCCCACACGCAACCAAAAACCAATGCCACCCATCCCAAAATCGTTGCACTCCGAACTCAGCATCATCCAGCGCTTAGAGCACGTGCAGCACGTCTCCGCTAACAAGGTTAGACGGCGAGAAACGCGCGGGCAGCAGCTCGTCTAGACCCTGCGGCATCACACTACATTCTCTCTTTCTCTCTTTCTAAGAGCTAATGGCCTCTTCCCCCAGAGAGCCGCTCGTCGGCCCGAATACTCAGCGAATTAGAATAATTCGTTCCGTCTGGCTGCATCGAATGCAACGCAACTGCAACGCTCAGCTGGCCAAACTTGGACTCTCTGCGCGCTGGCGATGCGTTTTATTGCGCGCTCGCGACGTTCTGCTTAATTACCCACGCGCTCGTTCGTTTTTTTCCTCCTTTTTCGGACGATTATGCCGTTTGCGGCTCTAAATGCTTCGTTTGCTCGGTTGAGCTTGATTTATAACGCGGAGATGGGTGCGGACACCGTTTTCGAGGTTATGTTCTGCATCGAGGGAGGTGTTGCGTATTCGTGTTTTAGCCACGTGCCAGCTGCAGGTGAAACACCCGGGATATGCCGTTGAACTGTTATAATATACACATCGGCACACTGTCGAGAGGTGAATGCGCGCGCGTCGGCGAATATGAATCGGCGGTCCTTGATTTACGCGTGTTTCCGTTACGCGCTCTCGCCGCGACGTAACTGCTTTAATTTTCGAAACCCGGAATGAAATTTCAATATTTATCGCTCAACACGATTCGACTATTAGGCGCCGAGCTTCTTTTTAAAGTGCTGCTATAAATAATCGCTCTAAATCATCGAAATATCAAGAGCGTTAATTTGTTGATTGCCTTCTACGGCTCTCCGTTATTATAACAGCTCGCGCGAAGCGTGCATCTTCATAATAACCCATTAAAACCGATAAGCCGGCGCTCAGTTGATTTCTTCCTAATAGTCTTGTCATTTCCCGAGAGACGACCGAATCGGTCGCCTTTCTCCCT
>UELX01002207.1:0-33418 GCA_900480035.1 Eupelmus urozonus
GTACCGTATTAAAGTACTGGTAGATTAATTAACCTAGATTTAAAAAAAAAATAAATTAGAAAATCGAAACAAACATCCCAGATTAACAAAATTGACAAAACAAACAAATTTAATTCTTATTTAACCTTTCCACATAAAAATTCCTCATCAACTCGCATCCAATTTCTCTCACACACATCCAAAACTAAGTCTGCCCATCAGCTACTTGAAAACCCAGTCACGCGTCTCGCATCTCGAAAGAAAGCCAATAATTCGTCGACTAATATTTATCGTGCCTCCAAATGGCCGCGTAAGCCTGCCCATTTCTTATACAGTTAAAATTACTATGACAAATGTACCTCGCGCAGACTTGGAGTAGCGCGCGGAGCCTAATTCAAGCATGGAATTGACAATTTGTAGGATGAAGCAACGAGCTTCCGCTTGTCATTACCGTTCCTGCACCAGCTCTCGCCGAAGCGACCGAGCGGATTGTTCAATCGGTTCTCTCTCTCTCTTCTTCTTTCTCTCTGCGGATCGTTCGCGCGCCGCCCGTCGATTTATCATTTTCGATTCATCCCATCCCGGAGCCTCTGGATTATCATTCATCGATATATAACCCGGCATTAGGCCCAGCGCGCATTGAAATTTATTTTCATTCTTAATGACGATTGTGCCTCTGTAATCATGCAAATGGGCCCCTCGGCCATTTTTCTCGGGCTCGTTGCGGGCTGCGCGGGTAACGCGAAATTCGAGGTCGAGGCGGATTGTTTGCATTATCTCTGGGTTAATGGTGATGGATTGGATTAGGAACTGTACTTTTCTGAAATTAGATATTTATCTCGGGAGCCTTGAATGCTTTTCTATGAAGTACGCTAAAACCTTCTATGAAGTGTACTCAATTTTCTGCTTACTTAATCTTAACGTTAATCTCATTTTAACAAGTCATTTTGATCTCTGACATGAAAGGTATATAATAAATTTAAAAAACAAACTAGTTCAGCTGTCTCAAAAACTTCCACTTTTTAGAATTTTAATTCGCAAAAAGCGCAAAGAAGAAAAAACAGGAAAAATTCTTGAATACGCTTACAAAAGCAAGCGCATAAGGGCGAGCTTGCATGAATGAGAAGAAGTCAGAGACGCTTAGTCGTCTTGAAAGCGCGGGAGGCATTTCTCTTGTCTCTTACTTCCTGCTCGGTTTGTCAAAGATGGTAGAGGTGCTTAGGGACCTCGACCATTTGCGACTTATGCAGGTTTTCTTCCTTTTGAGTTATTGCAAAGCTACGCGAATTAGTGCTTTTGCTGAAGTTTTTGCAGAAGCTGCGGGAGTCGGTTCTTTGATATAACTGCAAACACAGTTTTAATGAGTTAAAATTAAAATTTAATTTAAAAATTAGGAAAATTGTTAAATATTATTTTCCTTTAAAATATATATCTTATACTTATAATGATGCATTTTATATGGAGAAAAATTTTTTTGAGAAAATTACTACATCAAAAAAATACTATGTATTTTAGGATATTTCGGTCGATTGCGTAAAACTTTTGCAATACGTTTGATAATTTTTTTAATTTGTAGTCTGTTATCGATTTATAAAGCAGTAGAGTTCCTTTTTCATCAATTTTTCTCTATGTACATTCATATCCGAAGCACAATCATTCATATAATTACAGCAAATATAAAGAAGCACAACCAACCGATTCATAAACCTCCAATTTACTTTCCCAACATCTCAACCCACACCCACACCTGCCTTACATAAACAACATCATTCAAACGAAACCCGCCAAAAGAAACCATCCGATCTCGCTATATAACCAATCGACCATTTTTCCCTCGCACTCAGCCACGGCTCCACTACGTCCGCATACATACTTATACATACAAACCAGCGCAAGACATCGCAGAAAAAAGGTTAATCGAAACACGCAGGCATTTACGAGCGCATATTTGGAGTAAAAGCGAGAGCGCGCGCTGCGCACTTGACGCGCCTAATACGTTTCGCCTTTTCCCGGAATCTGCGCGTGTGTATGCGTGCCTGCGCGGCTGTTTGACTGATGGCGAAGGCGGAGCGCCTCGTAAATCTATCCGCCTTTTCAGCGTTGCGTGCGGCTGTGGCAGTACAGCTGTGAGCTTGCGTTTGGCTGGATAAGAGGGAATTAGATCGGTAGAGGTTTTTTGAGGGTTGCTGAAGGCTTTTTTGATTTTTTTTATGCGATATGAGGTTTCCGAATTTGGAATTTTGTTGACGATGGAGATTTAGTTTTGTAGGGTTGATGAGGTTTGAGGATGAAAATTTTCGCTGGACAAATGGTTGCGGTATGCTTTGAAGTCAATAAAGTTGTAAATCAAACGTGGGGCGTTGTGTAGCTTACAAATTTGAGGCTATTGAGCTACGCGTAATAAGGTAAAACCCAGCGATTTCTCATACCTCATTTCACTTTTTAGTGGATCCAGAATAACAACTGAATGCAAACTAAGTTGCTCAATAACGAATTAAAGAGCGATCGTCCATCAAAATTCATCGGCTTACCTTTCTCCTCGCACGCACACACACATTTCATAAATTATAGATGCATCGATTTAACGATCTTATAATGCTTATTAATGACCGGCACAATCGCGCTTTACCGACAAAAAAGCCGCACGGTAATGATATTTAAGAAGAATTTTACGATCCTATCGACTGCCCAAGGCACGCGCGCGCCTCATCAGCCGTACAAATTACGATAATTCAGCCATTTACTTAACTCCTTACAAGCGCATTCGCAATCGATTTCCATCTCTCTCCCGCGACACCGCGCTGAAATTCCGCGCGACGCAATCTCGCAAACTCCATTTCTCTTGTGGCGCGTATGAAAACATCCAGTATGACCACTCGGCTGGCGTGCGCGGCTCCGACCTGACTGACTAATGCCGGACGATTCGCTGACTAACTGTATGTGCGAGTGCGCAGGGGAAAAAGAGGAAACATTAGGCGGTTGGGGATTGCGGAATGAGTTTTGAAGTGCGGGTGGAAGATTGAGTTGAGGTGGTGGCGATCGGTGGGTTGAGGTTTTATGAAGGGGGAAAAATGTTGTCGAAGGGAGGAGACGTTGACGCGATGGTGGGTCTGTCGAGTCACTTTTTTGCTTTGTCGGAGGTATGGCGTTGATGCGTTGGGTGTCACTCTGATAATGCTAATTTATCCCATAAGTTGAAGCTGTTTGTCTTGAAGAGCTTTTGTTAGCGTGTTTATCGTTAGATTCATGTGTGTAATTAGTGTATTCTTTTATTTTTTCTTCCTTTTATTTTATTGCCGATAAATTTACTGTAAAAGTAAACATTGAGTCGATGTTAAATGTACTTATCTAAACACAAAATATTTAGGTCATAATTAGGACTTAACTAGGATTACTAATATAATTAGTTAAACGTTATAATTAGTGCTTTGTTGTATCCTAATAAAATTTAAATCATTAGGCTCACCTACCTAATTGAATTGTTAATTTTTACTTGATTATTGAACATTAAGAAAATTCATATAACTTACAACTATAACGTACAATTTTTAATTTTAAAAAACTTAGAACTGTTCGAATACTCAAGGCAAATTCATCAATTTATTAAAATAAAGTTCGAAAACGTCTATATCACAATTACATTCCAAATTAACTAAACCTAATCGCAAAATTAACTTTACCACTTACCCAAAGTCCACACCAACCACGTGCCAACCACTTGAAAAACATCGCACATCCACAACTCCAATCCAAGTCCTCGAAGCACAACGCAAACACAACAGCTCTTCAACATCCACCGTCTTTATCACTCGGCGCGCGCGGGGTTGTTGCACCTAGCCAGAGATATCCCAGGCCTGGATGACGTCACGAGGCGTGTCTCTTCCTCGGATGTTTCACTGCCGAGCGTATAGGTATAGTCACGCCGCGGAATCTCTCCGAGAGGTGCTGTATATACCTCACCGAGCCTTTCATCTCGCGGTCGTATCTTTGGCCGGCGTTTGCCTTTCTTCTTGCGACCGATAGACGCTGAGTTGACGAGCGTTAGGGAGATGCGTCGTTGAGTTATTCGTTGATGTGTCGATATGTTTTGTTTTTGAGTGACGTTGATAACTAACGAGTATAGGTACTTTTATAAATTTGCTCATTAAACAAACGGACAAACTTTAATTTCTGTGGAGACTGCGTCAGATTTGGAAATAGATCAAAATAAAAACGAATTAATCATTCAATTTTATAATAAAATAAAAAATGACTCAGTATTTATACCGTCAACGTTAGTCTTACGCTATAACCTCAATACCCCCCACACCCAGCTAATTAACAAAACAAAAAAGGCCGGCGCGCATTAACGCTTAATAATTTTCGCCGACACCTCGCGGTTTCATTGTTCGAAGATCGCGCGCACATAAGTGCATAGACCCACTCACGCGTACTCGCACTCGCATTTTTCACAACTAGCCGAAACCATCACGCGGTTGTAATGATCCGGCGCGAACCTCGTTAATTCCCCGTCGCGAGCGCGTATCAAGCTTGTCTTCTGCATTTTGCCCGCTCGCGCTCGTATTCCAATGAAGACAATTACGCTAATAGCGCGACATAACTTATGGCGTTAATAATCGGCCCCGCGAAAGTCGACGCTCATTATGTGCGCTGCGTTCGCGAGAGAGTTTGAGAACGAGAGTGGGGATTTTATAGGGACTTGGGTGTTATGCTTGTATGTGATTTGTTTTATTTTGGATTGCGTCTTCTTTATCCTTGACCGTGTTTAGTCTCAGTCTCTTTAATATTTTGAGGAGTCGCGTGATCTTTTTATGTAGCATTATGCAAAATAATACAAATGTACGTTATGTTTTTGTTGGAAAAATGCATTGTCAGTAGTTAAAGACTGGTTGTATCAGACAAACGTTAAGTGAAAATTTTGTAATTTTGTGTTAATATTGTGGTTCTGATAAATACGACTAAGGTGCATAACGCTTTCTGAATTCTATATTTTATAAAGTTGTATAATAAATCTCTTGTTTAATGAGGTACATGATTCGCAATTCAGCAACTCTCCACTTTTGCTGTTTTATTAATGTCGTTTTTAAGATTCACTAACATATTAGCTATAACAAAATGATTTGCTTAATTTGTCAGTAAAATGTTATACACTGGTATCTAATGTATATTCATGGCAAGAGTTTTAATTTAAAATCTATTACATAAAAAATAACATTTTTCGTTAACCTATGCTAACTAATAACTTACTTAATATATCCTCTTAAACGAGCGACTTTGAAAATCACAATTATAAGTATTCCAGAGCGCGAAAACACACCTCCGAAGCCCCTATACCAACCCGAAGAATCCCAAACACGCCCATAACAATTTTCAGCTC
Source organism: Eupelmus urozonus (assembly GCA_900480035.1). Classification (NCBI taxonomy): domain Eukaryota; kingdom Metazoa; phylum Arthropoda; class Insecta; order Hymenoptera; family Eupelmidae; genus Eupelmus; species Eupelmus urozonus. The sequence goes on from UELX01002207.1 coordinate 5,357, forward strand.
GCGCGCACTTAAGCGCCTCGATTCTCGCGCATTAACCACCGAAATCGTCGTCGTTACCCTCGACTCGCATCCGATTCCCGATTTAATTTATTAATCGCGCCTCGGCCCAGCAAAAGGTCTCAATCCGCGCGCGCGAGCGCGTGCCGCCTTAACCTCATTAACAAGATAAAAGCCGCGAGCGCGCACACCTCGTCCGATCGTGTAATAAAGCCGCTCGATTTTCGTATGTAACGAAGAGCTTATTCGGCGATTTAATGACTGCGCGCTTGTAATGCCGCCGATATATTTACGACGGCTGCGAGCAGAGCTCGTAATGCATACACCCAATTTGCGCTGAGCCGTGGAGGAGAAAAAAAATAAGAGCGCGCGCGATAATCCAGTGAAACGAGCTCGCGATTCGAGATATTGAGAGTCGGGCTGGGGTGGAGAGGGACGCGAGTTTTACTGATAATGGATTGGAGGGGACTATCGGGTGGAGTTTTGGTTGCGAGGGCGTTTTTGCATCTGGGGATCGTTAGTTTGAGTTGGAGATGAGCTGGTTAAGGTGAGCGTTGGGTTGAGATTGGGATTGTCCGAAATCTGAGCTTGAATCTCTAATTAAAACTAAACTTGTTATAAATCACCTATAATTTTTGATAATTGCTCGCCGAGAAATGGCTTTTTAGATTTTACGTAAAGCATTTAAAAAGTAATTTTCGGTTGAGGTAGTTACTGCAGGTTTTATACATTATTAATTCCTGTAGGATTCTTTTACGATGCTTATAGATATTTCGAAAATTTAATAACGAAAAATAAATTAATTCTGGTAATCACATTTTAGCATAATCTTAACATCCAATCAGTCCGGCACTTCGACAAGTTTTATAAATAAAGTCCTTCAGAGCATAAAAATAACATTCTCACCCTTATCTTCCAATCAAAGCATAGGCCCTCGTGAAAAACTACTCCTAATTAACTCACCTTAATTAATTCGTAATTGCCCTCTTACTCAATTCATTACGCAAGTCGTTCCGGCTGCCCGAAAACTCTTATCTCACCTCTATAAACAACTAATCTAAAAATCATAAACCACGAAATTCCAGCCGTCCAGCCTCATCCAATTCCGGTCGAATTCTACCCTGCTGGCTCCACCTTTAAAGTCCTAATTAAAATACCTCCACGGGCAGCGCGCGAATATAATTCCTGCGCCGAAACTGCGCGCATCGCCTCGAGAGGAAAAAAATGGAGAGAGAGAGAAAAAAAGCAGAGCGTCGCCTTTCTTCCTCGCCTCCCGACACAAAGAAACTTATCCTTATACAGGCGCGACGGCTCAATCCTGGGCCGGTTCGATGTTTATGACGCCAATCGAAGACGTCGTTATTGGGAGTCTGGTTGAAAAAAAAGAACGAGGGAAGAAGCGAGAGAGGCCGAGAGATAGCGAGATAAAAAGGAGAGAGTGATGTGCAGGAGAAGATAGGGAAAGGGGAGGCAGAGAAAGAAGTGAAACTCGTAACTCTTCGGTCCTTTTAACTTTTCGCGGGCTTCGCGACTTGGTTACCGTTATACCTTTACGTATTACAGCTCGGAAAGTCTCTCGCTTCGTTTAGCTGGCTCCTCTTCGTTCCTTCGGCTTTCGGGCTCTGAACGCACTTTTGTTTTGGGAAGCTGGGCGCGCGCGCGCTTCTTTTGTTGCCGCTTCAGCCTCGTCTTTTCTTCGCCATATTTCAGGCGGTTATGGCCGCTGCCGCGCTTCGCTGGGTTTCGAGTTACAATTTGTGCTTTCTTTCTTCGGTCTTATTGCGCTCGCGGAGCCACCGGAATTCGGGGCTAATTAGGAGGCGAACAAAAAGTAGGCGGGAAATAAGTTGAGTTTGTAGTGGCTGGCTTTTTGAAAAGAATCGGGGACGCTCTGGCTTTTCTTTTTTGCAAGCTGGAGAGTTTTGCCAAATTGATGCGCTAAAATTCAGAAAGCGGTGATTTTTTTGAAGCGGCTCCTGCGATAGCGATCTTTATGTTCGCTTTAATTTGTCCAGATGTCCGTCGGTGTAAGAGGCATAAAAATGATAATTATGATGCTTAATTTTGGCGATGCGTATTTTTGGACACAATTGAAGTTGACTTTAGTTTTACGTTGTTGACCAATTAAAAGAAAGAGGGAAGCCAATTTGATTTATCTTGGAGAGGTTTATCGTGCCCATTAGTGATGTCTATAAAAATACTTTCATAACGAGCTTTTTGAGTTGAAATTTCTGCAAAAAATACATTTTTTCCAAGCTAATAGATTTTTTATTGCATAAAGTTTGGTGGGGAATGGATTAATTGCCATAGAAAAAAAAAAACAGAAAAAACTGATCTAACAGCAAACTATACTTACTTTACAGCTGTTTACTCTGGTACCCTGAAAAAGTGCAATTTATTTTTTGCCGTAATAATCGTAAATGTGAAAGACATTAGGACCGTTGCTTGAGAAAACGCGTGCCGCGGCACGCCCAAGTTTTTCTCACTCCTTTCTACAACTTCTCCTCAAGTTGTTTTAACACCTCGGAAAAATGTGTGAATTTACGACTAATAAATCAAACTTTTTCAATTCATTAATCAAAATAAAAAGTACAAGTTACGCTTCTGAAATTTTTCACAAATTTCTAATTTCATTTCGCAAAACACCTCGAGCATTCTTTACAACTGAGCTCGAAATTCCAGCTCTGCACTTTTGCATCACAAAATAATTGCCTCTATCCACCCCATCAATCAAGCACAACAAAGTAAGGCCATTCTTCCTCACCTTCTCCATCCGTAATTTTATCACTCTCGCGCTCTCTCGGCATCCTCCGAAGCTAGATCAAGTCTTTCATTCGCGCGCAGCGTGGAAATCATCGGCGAGATCTAGCGCGCGCCCTGTAACCATATATACACCGGGCCATTACGAAGATAGGCCTATTACGCATTACACACGCCGTCCCTCACTTTTTTTTTCATTCTCTCTCTCTCTCTCTCGTGCAGCTCGCCGCTTTATACTGGGTATATATCGAGCGGCGCGGTTACTCGGCCAGCTTTCAGCGGGTTTTCCGCGCGTGCGAGCCGCGGGCCTTTGATGTTGACACGATTCAAGCTCGAGAGAGACTGAGAGAGAACCTGATAGAGCAATTTGCGAATCTATGGGAGGGCCCAGGGAGGTGGGCTTGGTTCGCTCGTTGACGGTTTTGAAGCAAAGGAATGATTTTTTATGATTATGATTTTGTGAAATGGTTGCTTGAGAATTTTTGTAAAGAATCAATTTTGAGCTCGATAGTTTTGTTTAGATTGTACGATAATGGCGCTTATATAACAGATTCGGTTTTATCTATAATAAAGCTGAAATTTGAAATAAAACGTGTGAATGTTTGTTATTGTAAAAATAAAATTTCAGCTTACGCTGCGCGAAGAATGGATTTTAAAATCGCAAACAGCTATGATCAGGGAAAGTTTCGCCAAAAACTTCGCAACTCGCACAATGAAACCATTAGCCAAGCAAACTCCTTTTCCTGATTCTACCGCGTCTATCCGCGATATGCACATAATACTTATCACTAACCTAATAATTACACTACCCGAAGCCCCATTGGAAAATAAAGTACGGGAATAACGAGAAAATAATTCTTTTCGCAACCACAGGGAGGGAGAGTAAACGCCTGTAATTTTAGCGGCTCGTTTGAAATTAGTGGCGAAACAAAAGGTACAAGGGCTTTTTTTCCTCCTCCTCCTCCTCCACCTCTTCTCTCCCTCTGATCCGCCACGCGCTCATTATCCCATGAATAATAAATTCGCTCGGAGCTAAGTTCGCCGGCGATCGATTTGCCTGTGCCCGTGCACAATGGCACCTCGGCGAGGCTTCGCTGAAATTTCCGTGACGGCCTGCCTGCCCCGGCGTTCGTTTCGCTTTTGAGAAACTTTGTGCAGCGCGCGGATCTGAAAGTGTCATTTTCCTTGATCTCCCTCCCGGCAATCTCGAATGACATAATTTCTCGCGTTCTGAAAGAAGGAGATTGATGCTACGTTTCTGTCTATCATTTTTATAATTTTGTAATTGGCTCGTAAAGTTTTACGAATTAATTTGGTTATTGCGGATGTAAATTCTTCGAACGTTTGGAGAGCCGGGTTAAATCCCGATAGACTAATAAAGTAATTAGATTATAAGAAAATTTATCCAAAGGATCTAAATGGTCGATGATATCGTCTCTTAATAAAATTCCTCGTTATTATACCCACTAAAAAATATCAACGATAACCTTACTATACACAGAATAACCCTGTTTAATTAAAGCATCTCCCAACAACATCCTATTTATTGGCCAATCAGTCAGGCCTGACTTACAGATTTAACGAAAAGCTATACGGCGAAGCAGAAGCAGAAAATAAAATCCGTCCAACAATCTCACGGCCAATCTCATAAATTAACCGAACAAGCCTCGGCGCGCCGCGACCGATAAATCGCGACGAACGCGCTTAGCCCGGGAAATAACTGCATTATGACAGCCGGCAGATTCGCTCCCATACGAGCCTACATGGCGAACGCGCTTGGCAATTCGTTTCCCCGTTCTCTCCCATGTTCGCGAAACAATCGCTCGTTCCGTGCGCGCTCGAGCTGCGCCCACGGTAGCCGCTGGAAAATGAGTCCTTTATATAAATACGACTGAGAGAGAGAGAGAGAGAGAGAGAGAGAGAGAGAGGCGGAAAAACGTAGGTATATAACGGTATGCGCGGTGAGCATCGAGCGATCCTAATTCAAGCTGCGTGGGCTGTTTGTTTGGGACGTTTTATCACTGCGATGTGTGAGAAAACGCGGGAGTTACGAGGCTTGTTATATCGAGCCGCGTCTCGATTGTCTCTCTCTCTCTATGGTGGGGAGATCGATTCAATTAACGCGTTTTATCACTAATTTCCAAGGCTGTTAATTGGCGAGATTTCTGGGTATGTTTTGCGGAAATTTATGTATCGATGAGTTTTTATTGGTGGATGATTCATTACGATGCTGAGAGTGGAATAGGAAATAAGTAGATGAATGTTGGAATGAGTCAGACGAGTAATGCAGGGTAAAGTGTAAGTGGATGTTGCTGTCGATTTTCTACTCTTGAATTTCTATTTTGAGTAATTTAATCTATAAAATTTATTCTTATAGTATAATTTATAAACTATTAAATAATATTTTTAATATCCCTTTAATAAAATATCACACTTATTTGATTTCTATCAAAATAAGAAAAATTGGTTAACAAATTTTCTCTATACAACTTTTTTGTCATTTACACATAATTTTAAAAACTAACAAACTGTTGAATCAACAGGAATCTACAACCAAATCAATCAAATACTAATCGACCCTTCTTAAAATCGATACTTCCATAACAAACAAATCTCCGCTTCACGTATAGCAGCCACTCTCCATTTCATAAAGTAAACCGATGAAATATCGATCGACGAATATCTAGCATCGGCGTGGCCCGAATTCACCTCAACCAGCGACGCTTTGCATAGGGAATTCTCAGTCGATGCGGCCCGTGGACTATTAGCTACATCGACCCTCGGCTATTAGCCTAGCGCAACTCTACGGACCGATGTTGGCTGGGCGGATCGAAGCCTTGCATTGCGAGCTCATTTTTTACGAGATTATTTGTCTATCAGTCTTTTTTCTTAGCGAATGGTGTTAATATTTGAAAGGTTATCCTGATTTATGAATGAAAGGATAAAATATTTTGTATAATTAAGTAGGTATTTAGAAGTGAATGTAATATGTTTAAGTAAATAAAGTATATAAAATATTACTTCCTTATTATTACGAAGTAAACCAGTATTTAGTATTCTACTTTATATCATCACAATCATTCTGAATGAGCTTACTCTCAAGTTAAACGGTACCATTCCAAACTGAAGAATAAATAGTACTGATTGTGAGTATACACTCACCATTCATCCATATTATAAATAAGCTGAACCACCTACTCAGGTTCCATAATAAATCTAACAAATTCAATAAAATCTTCATAAATATCAATATTTCTCTCGCGATTGCCCTTAAAATAACCAATCCTCTATTTCTCAAGAGCCCAAAAAATCTCAAATTCATCTCCCCGGCAAGATGACTTCTGCATTATTCCCGGCAGCTTGGCCACTTTCAAGCCTGAATTCTGCATCTTTGGCTCTGCACGCGCTCGCGTAGTGCCCCGTGGGAACAGCCGGCCTGATTGGACCGTCGCCGTCAATAAACCGGCGCGTTATGTATGCTAATTGCGCAGCGGCGTGTGCACATGTACGCGGGGACGCTGGCTTACCATCTGACGTTGCGCTTGCAAACGTTGCTCGCTGGACGGAATAGGGTCGAGATGTTTGATAATTATCGCGCCCTTAGATACGCTGTTGATGGATTCTCAGGGCTGTATGGGAAATAGAAATGTACTTGTTGCTTGCTTGATGCTTGCTTTGTGCACCTTAATGGTTGATATATGGATGTGGGTTGTTAACGAGTAAGAATTTTAAAAGGTTGCATATAATTTTATTTTGGGTTTCATTAGTAGTAGTATTTTAAAATATTTTTTATTTATCTTGAATTTATAAATTAAACGACTCTGAAATTTTGGACAACCAAAAATTTTCGAAGAAAAGACTAAAACGATCTTTTGTTAACGATGTCATTAAAAAAAGTACAGCGATCTCTACAAAAATATTCCTGCAAAATTTAATCTGACTTAAACCTCAGTACTTTCCTAATATTACATTGATAAATTATTAATATTGTAAGAATATCAAACTAATATTTTTGGAATATTACATCGATAATATATTAATATTGTAGGAATACCAAACTAATATCTTCCCAATATCACATCGGTAAAGTACCAATATTGAAGAAATATCAGACTGGTATATTCCTAATATTACATCGATAAACCACCAATATTGTAGGAATATCAAACTAATACCTTCCAAATATTTCATTGATAAAGTACCAATATTGTAGGAATATCAAACCAATACCTTCCCAATATTACATCGATATACTGTCAATATCAAACCAACACCCTTCCAATATTACATCAACACACTATCAATATTATACAGAATCAACTGTCAACCTTATCAATATCTTATTAATACTAACAGCCACCCAAACCAAAACCTAGCGCTAATCAATCTTCTCGCTTCTGTCCGTTTCCAGGCGGCAGGGCCGCCGGTGCAACTCGAGCCCGTGGACTTGTCGGTGAAGACGCCGGTGGTGCTGCAGGTGCCGCGCTACAGTCCCGCCGCTCTCATAGCCGCAGCGGCACGATGCGGGGGCAAGCCACCCTCCCCAGCTACAGCCAGCCCGAACAACGCGACGACGACGACGACGTCGGCGAGCAGCACGCGGAGGACGCCACCCAGCCAGCACCAGCAGCAGCAGTTGCCGCCCTCCATCTGCGTCTCTACAGGTGAGTCTTAGATTAGTGTTACGGATCAATATGTGGATATAAATGAATATTCTAAAATGGAATGAGACTACATGATATGTGAACGTTTAATGATAAAACAATTGATAACCGTTGCACGGCATAGAAGATGTTATTGAGATAGTATCGTTGTAACCTTTGTAAGTAAGTAGATCGCCTTTAAAAAAAGAAAATTATTAAAAGTTGTTAAAAAGAGCTTCAGTTACTGATCCTTTTATTCTTTTCTGCCATAACTCCTGTTTGAAGCGGGAACAACTATATTATGATATTTTAATTTTTTTTTAAAGAGTAGTTTTGAGTAGGTTTTATGTTAAGAATGTTTTATAATTTGAGAAATTTAAATATGTAGTAATATTTCTATATAAATTTAATTTAAAAGTATGATTTAATTATTTTAAATTCAAGGATTAAAAAGTTATTAAAAACTAATCTGTGTGATAAAATGTATTATATAAGTACAATAATTTTTGTAAAATATAGAATTTTTTTATAAAATAAATTAAAACAGCAATATTAAATAATCTATCTAGATATACAATTCTATTTAAATGAAAACTTAAACTGTGCATACACCGAAAGAGAGCTTAAGAACATGTTCGGATAGGCGTTGGTTTTCCATTCGACTCTCTGACTATGTACATACGTGCTTCTCGTCTACTTATATACATTTAGGTTCACACGGAGCTTTTTTCTCCTCGGCGCGCCGCTCACGAGACTTCCGGCTTTCGTTTTTTGCGGCGCGTCGAGCGAACAATAAGCGCGAGGGGGGAATATTATTGTTTTAGTCAGGGAGAGCCGTTCTTCGACTTGATTGTCTATTCTGAAGTGTTGTTGAATTTGAATGATACGTGTGGATTCGATGAGAATGACGGTGATTTAGCCAGTCTGTTTGGGCTCTCAAGTGTAAACTAGGATTGACGATGATACTTATCGATAATGGTTCGATACAATGAATCGGTATATTTGAAACTTTTTTAATTGCTAATAAACTATTAGAATATCTTCAGCCTTTAGATCAAATAATTTAAGTTTTATAAGGTGCGAGAAATCGCATTTAGTTGTAAATAGACTGTAAAGGTTGTCTAAGCTAACAAGTCTGTAACTACTTACACATTTTTGCAATATATATATTTTTTTTTTGCATGACATATTCTCTAATGTTCAAAATATATTTAACGATTTCGTAAAATTACTTACTAAATTAAAAACTCTTCTATCAAAAACACAAATCCACAATCAATTTATCAACAAAACAAAATAAAACGCGCAACAACCTTCAGAAACCATCACTAAAAAATGCACCGAACGCCTCGCATCAAGCTGCGCTTAGAAGCGCAAATCGGCGCGAACTCAAAAGAAGCATCAGCGGCATAACTCCCGCGCCGTAAACGACAGCCGGCGGCAAGGCAAGCGCGATACGCGCCGCCGATACATACCGCTCTCTCTCTGCGCGCGCTCCCGCCCGCCCTTGCCGTAAAACGCAACTCGCGATAATTCCGCGCTCTGTATGTGCGCGCGTGTGTGTATATGTACGCGCATATCGCCGCTTTACTGCCCCCTAAGAGGCGCTTCTTTGGGCGCGCAGATCGCCGGAGATAGGCGCGCTGCTGCCACTGCGCTTTTTATGGGTTAATTATGCGCTATTTTTGCAAGCGAGGCTGCGCCGCTTGCTCCAGGTGGCGCGTGTGAGGATGTACAGTCTAGAGATGAAGCCTGGAGATGGGAGGAGAGAGTAATAGGGGAGTTTTTTTGTTGCTGCGTGGCTGCTTTTGGAGGGTAATGATATGTGGGATAATGTTTTTTTCTGCCGGTTTAGAGATGGGTGTACGGGGAATTTAAAAGTTTTGTTGGGTTTGCTGTTTTTGAATAAAATTCATCTTTGGAATTGTCTCTGATTCTTTTTACTATAGATTGAAGTTTGAAACTTTGTATTTACTATATATATTGATTAATATTTAAAAATCAATTGACAATCTCAAAAATTCATATTCCTTAACAATCTAACTGTAAACTAATTAATACCAACAGCTACCATCTTCATTCCAAGCAATCTTCATCATTTTTATCACCCACAGCAAGACCCACTTTCCAGCCTCTCGAAAAACCTTCGATCCCACTGTTCGGAGCGAACATTCGTAATCGGACTGTATCCTCTCCGTGCACACACACACGCGGGCGCAAGTACGGCCTGGCTTTCAAGTTTTCCGCGTCGATTTGCATCTTTATTGCGTCGGCTCGCGCGTTTAAGAGCCCACCTTTACGGGCGCTGATTATTTTCCAGGCGCGCTCGCAACTTTGGAATCCGAGACGAGCAGTGCGCACTTTAGATATTGTAAAGCGTCGGCGGTGGTCGCGATAGCGGCGCGGATCGAAGCCTGCCCTAGCAGCTTTGAATATTTCACTCCTGCGTTTCGGAGCAGCGTGAATTTAAGGCTGGGACTGTTTAACGAGCGGCATTTTATGGGAATTTATAGTTTTGCGTTTTGTTTTTACGTGTGAGCTTTGCGTTTTATTGATGGTGTTGGGGAAAAATTTTAAAGTTGGCATTAGTCTCGCTGCACTTATGATGGAAGTGTTTTTTTCTTCGTAAAGCTTATAGTTTGCTTGATAAATATTGCTTTGAACTCATTACACAAACGAGTACCTTCAACCCAAACTGCAATAGAACACTGCTATGTACGCATGAAGTCGTGATGCAGCTGCAAATTGAAAATAGTTTTGTAAAAAGAAAGAAAAATACTATGAAATTCAGTAATTCTTGATACCAATAATCAATAAACTTTTAACTTTTACTTCCCAAGATACGTTAGGATGAAATCACTGAATTCCATACAGAATAAGAAAACTACTACGTTCCCAGCATCCTCTTAAATCATATTACTACTCCAAAACTAAACCATGAAAACCACGCTTAGAACGACACGCCACACGCGCATTGCCCAACCAGCACGTCAAGCCGGGCCGCAATTCATTCTCACCGCGATTTCTAGGGGAACCAGCTAAGCCGCAGTGTCTAAAAATTGAAGCTCGAGGAAGGCGCGCAGACACACGTCTAAACTTCAAAATGATGCTCATTAGGAGCGCGCGCTCGTCGTATTAGCGCGCCGGCAATCAATTTTGTTGGGCAACGAAAATTTCGAGATCCCTCGCGGTCCCACACACAGCCTCGCTGATTTTTCGCGTCCCAGCCGCGTGCGCCATTGTAATTACCACAGCGCGAAAAAATTTCCATTGTACCAAAGACTGCCCTCGGATAGCCTCGCGCGTTCGTGGCCATTCATCACCATTCCGAGGTCCAAAAATTCGCCGCTCCTAAACCTAATTCTCCCGCGTGTGATCGATCACTGACACCTTTCGTTTCACGAAAATTTCGCGACGCTCCGTACCACACTCGCCGATTACTTTCACAGAAAGAAAGAAAAAACAGAGCGCGAGCTCGTCGCAATTAACAGCGCGCGACGAAAACTAATCGCCCGATTAGGACGTTCGTTGTGACGAGCGCGCGCGTTAATTTAGCCGCTCGCGTGCCGGCGCGAATGGATGAATGGCCAATTCGAGCCGTCGCGCGCACTAATTTATGAGACGTCAGCGGCCGAGGGGACGACGCGCGGATTTTCTTATTTTCCGCGAGCTCAAGGCGGCATTTGCATTTTCCCCTCGTTCAATGCCCAACGCTTTGTCGCGTCCGTTTTGCCAGCGTAATTGCCGCTGGTGGTTTCAATGGAGCGCCGACCCTATTTGGTGGCGAAAAAAATTTTTTTTTCTGCTTACCGTTGGCTTATTAGTAAATGAGCGTAGCTCGCTTTAGAAGAGCAGCGATTGTTGCGGGTATTCGTATTTGCATTTGTAATGTTTGGACTGCATTTAGTTGCTCGACTTTTTTTGCATAAGTATAACAAACATAATTTTCATAACAATTCAATGCTAAACAACAAAAGCACTAAAAACGCGATCAACATTAAGATATTTCCGGCTTAACCAAATTCCTAGGCAGGCGCATTCTTCGCAACGCGCGTTGTACTATCTATTGAACAATCAAACGCTCATTCAGTTCCGTTTACAAGTCCGCTCTCATCTGAATGAACCGGTAAATAAGCGCATTAAAATCCCATTTCTCAAAAGCCACGTCTCATTGGAATTTAATTCCACTGCTCCCTCTACCGTCCCGGAAAACAACAAAAATCCAAGACAAACGTCGCCCCGTCCTTTGAACACGGCCTTACGGAGTGAATCGGCTTTTATCCAGTCCGCAAAAAGGAAGCGCGCCTTGCGTCACCCCGCGAATCGGATTAGACGCGCGTTCGATTATTCCTGCTCTGGTCGGGATTCCTCGTATGAATAGCGTGAATCTCCTGCGAGCTTTCTTTTTTTTTTATATTCTGGATGCGTAAAAGTCTCGATTGTTCCGTTATATCGTTTGTCGAATTGCGGATGGGCTTTTTTGCGCGTCGAGTTGTAGTTAATGCCGATGATCGAGCGGGTTTCACGAGAGCGCTGAAGTGGATTCGAGCGCGGGCATGGAGTTATTAAGGATGGTGATTATATAGAAACTAAATTGCGCGCGCGTCACCTCGAGTGGACTTTCTAGGCGCGTGGGTAAAAATTGAATTGATTGTTGATTTATAGGAACGATCGTGTTTGAGTAATGAATGCTTCATTAGATGGATGTTGAATAATTTCGTTACATTGTGCTGGATTAACAAAATATGATTTTTGTTTCCGTTATTTTCCGTCATTACTGTTTGTTCGAAAACACACCAAAAAAAGGATAATCATTTAAGCAATGCCAAAATAACAGGACACTTCTACAAGTAAAAAACGTCTCACCGTATTTAGCCTAAAAATCACACACGCACACGTCGCGAAACACAAGGACGAATCGGGTCGTCATTCGCCTGGAGGTAGAGCTGCTTGAAAGAAGCCGCGCGCGCGCGTTCCCGTTTCCAATTTTTTCCAGCGCGGCCGAATAATCGAGCCGCGTCGTCCCGAACAATGAGCCTGTAACGAAGACGAATAAAGCGCGATTAGCTGACGCCTAACCGTTAAACAGAGCTGGCGTTTAACGATCCTGAAAAAGATTTCGCAAGCTCGTTCTCAAAGATCGATTTATTATCCGGATTATCGAGAGCGCAAAAATGCGAATACGTAAAAAATGGACTCGATACATTTCGAGACTCGGGCGATTCTGACGTTTCAATTAAGCCGAGCGCTTACCCTCCCCCAATGCGCTTCTTGTACAGTATCAGCGTCGTTTTTATCGGCGTAATTGCGCACCGAGCGGCTCGCTACGCGAAGTGATTAAGTTTTTAATAACTCCATTATAATTTGATTAATTTTTTCTGTCAGCTCGCTCGACGCCAAGCGGTCAATAATTAAATTTCCGGGGCTAAATTCGTCGAGTCACGTTTTTTAGGCCCCCTATCGAAAGAAAACGGTAGCTATCGCGGTGTTGTATCTTAATATTGCGGGATGTATCGCGATGCATGTGAGGCACGAAACAGAACTCGCGATACGCCCTGCAGATATTATTCGAATGAGAATCTCCATTTTTGAAAGAGTTATTAAGTTCGATGCTCTTAGTAATGATCACTTGCATTGCGTATAATTAAGTCATAATGCATAGCGGTTTAATGTTGATTAAAAAATCGTAATAAATAGCTTACACCGAATTTTATAATAAACTTTCCATTCAAATTTTCTGCAAAGTACTCAACTTTATAAAATTTATGTTTCTATCAGGAAATTGAAATATATGTATAATACTAGATCCTCCCTACATGTACAGAAAAAATTCACATCCCGTACACACGAGCATCTCTCCCCGGCGCCATAAATCCGCCCGCCAACTCCATCCATTTCGCTCCTTACCCTTTCCCCTTTCCATTGTTATAATCGCTTTCCAGCTCCATCAAGAGGCGCGCTCGCGCGGGCTGCATATACAGGTTCGGCGCGTATATATACGTGCAGCTCCTTGAAAAAAAATGTATCTGATCGCGGAAGTGAGTAGTACAAAGGCCGCCCGTATATACGTGAAATACTTTCTCTGAGAGCGCGATTATGTGAGCAGGTTGCCGCGCGCTGGAAGCGAGCCCTTCGTTTTAAATGGCCGTTAATTGGCCGGGGGAGTGCGAGAATTCGGAAATTATCGAGCGTGATTCGTCATTTAATAATTGAGGTGAGAAAGGAAGTGCGTTTTATATTGAATTTCGTGATTATTGTTTATGAGGAATATGGGAAGTGATGTGGAAGAGTGGAGTGCAAAAGTATTAAATAAATTGTTTTGTGATTGGATCAGTGAATATTTATTAAAAATAGAAGCAACGTTCGATGCTTCGTATTTAAAATGTATATGTTGAAGAGAGGGATGGTTTTGAAAGTGGTTTGCGTAAATTAATCAATAACAATTTTATAGCAATCTCAATTAAAAAGAAAGTATAAATTTTATTATATAATAGATTTTTAATGTACAATTAATTTTCTGAACGATCGAAAAAAGCAAAACTGAGTAGTCTTTGAGCTGCACAGAGGAGATAATAAGAGAGCCGACGAAACCCCAACAATAAGGCATAATGAAGTGATAAACGATCTGAACAAAAGCAGCCACCTCGCACGCGCAAAAACCCGATAAATAAGGGCTCAAGCTCGCATTAGAAATCCAGCATCGCTCCGCGGCAAAAGGAATTCAACACTGCATCAGCCTAGAAAAGCGCCGCGAGTATACAGCGTTGGGAGTCGCTGACTGGCTCAGCTCCCAGCGGCGCGAGTTTGATTGTCCCTGATTAATTACGCGAGCTGCTGCCGCTGCTCGGCTCGCTCGCGCACGGAAGCAGCCTACGGCGCTGCGGCCAGTAATCTAGATAATGCGTAACCGTATTAACGGAGAGGGAGCGAGCATAATCTTTTTGTCTGCTCGGCTGCAGACGCGCCGGGGATTCCCCCGCGCTATGTTTCTTGCCAGGGGAAAATGGCGCAGCGGCGATGGGAATCAGACGAGTGGATACGTGGATGTGCGAGCTGTGCTCAGGAATTCGTGGAGGATGGATTATGATATGCAGGATATGGGCACGAGGTACCGTTGCGAGGTGGTGCCGAGCCGCGGCTTTAATTAATTTGTTTGTTTTGCGCGCTGAGAGGCGAACGAGCTTTTCCGGTTGCGCGCCGGCATCGGGATCGGATTGTCTTTGCGGCTCCTTATGTTTACTTCTAGCTTAATAGTAGCGCTTACTGCGTGATAATCTGGCCGTAAGATGGATTGTTTGATATTTTGAATGAGTTAATTTGCAATTCAAATTAGCTAGGTCCAATTTACTTGCAGTAACTCAGTAGTTTAATGAATTCAAATCTCCTAATCTTCATCTCAATTAATAAGTCCATACTAAAAGCCTCTCTAATCACTAATTTCCCAATCCAAACAGCTCCGTCTCCATCAAATCCCGTACCTCTCGCTCTCACGTGTATACACCTTGCAGACATACTCCCCCCGTCCACCCCAAAGAAAAAGACCTCGAGAAAAAGTCCCGAAAGAAGAGAACAAGAGATCTCCTCGTCGAGATCTTCCCCTCGCTGGAAACACTATATAGCATCTTGCATCTAACGTCAAAAGATGCTATCTCCGAGGCTCCCTCCCGTAAGTACGCGTGTATACGCGAGGCGATAAGCAGCGCCGCTCGCGGCTACTTGTCTTACGATCGTTTTGCCCCCGATGAGAGATCGGTCTTATTGTCAGGCTCTCTCCGGCGAGTAGAAGAGGCGGAGGAGAAAGAGAGGGGTATTATGAACGTTGGTAATTTGTTAACGGCTGGCGCGAAGGCCGAGCGTCCGATGATTTATACATATACGCCGCGAGTCGTGCGTGCGCGAGAGTGGAAAAATGCTCGCTTGGTACTGCGGTGAAAAAAAGTATCGTGTATCGCGTTTCGATGTGTACGTGTAGCTCTTGGACGATACATTGTTCCGGTAGCAGCGCGGCTTCTGTTTTTTGGACGCGAGACTCTGAAGAGCCGGACTGATTACCTCGCGAAGGTCTCGAGCTTTTGTAAGATGATATGCAGCGCAAATGTGCGGGTATTGTGCGGGATGGGCTAATGATGATGGGAGCCGCATGCAAAGCGCGCGCTTCCCTTTGAGAGTAATCAAGCGACTTTTCGATTAATAAATCTTGTCGGGGATGCCGTGTTACGCGCTAAGACTGCTGCTGCTGCATAAGCTTGATGATTTAACCATTTGCGGCAGCTGACTAGTGGCGTGGATGTGTCAATGATTTTTTAGAATTATTTTTAGATGATGAAAATGATATACAGAAACGCGGACACTGAAGACTTGGAAATGTCTAATAAGGAATAAGGCACAATAATTTTCAAGTTTTTCTTACGTAGATTAAAATTCTTTCCTTAGAAAAGTAATTTCCAACCACTAGCATCGAGAAAAACTACATCCAACTTCAAAAAAACAACCTCGCACGATCATCCAATTCACCCCGCAGCCACGGTACCACACAGCACTTCCAAAACCCTCCGAGCGAAATCCTCTCTGTGAGAAAATATACCAATATCCCGTTGCTCCTCGTAGCCTCCCATCCCAGGCACTTGTGTGCATCTCGCAATGTCGCGCATTACCTTACCGCATGCAGACTCCCACAGAGCGCGCGGTAGCCAGAGCCGCAATATCGAGCTGAATCATCTCTGGCGGGTGGGTTTGCCGCGCTCCTTTGACGCTGTGCTGCGCGCGTCCTCGCGTGCGCCTTGCGTGCCCGGCAGGTGCAGCCGACAAATTAACGCCACGGAGGCCGCGCATTTGATTCAATTCCCGAGCCTTTGTGCCGAGCCGAGTGCGCGCAGGCTGATTAATGAGCGCGCGCTACGCGCAAAGCGCCTCCGACGGGAGGCTGCGAGTAGGGAGGGCTTTGATCGCGCGTGGCTGAGCAGTTTGCGCCAAGATCGCTTTTTAATTGATTAATTTTGCGCTGCCGCGGTGTTGGGGCGGTGGACCGTTTTGATTCGAGTTCGGTAGACTTTGTAATTAAGTTTTGTGCTTTGGAAAATACGGGGTAGAGTAAAATGCTGGAATTTACTTTATGTGCTTACAGCTGTCAATAGTTAAGTATGGATGTAGTTGTCAGAAGGATGTGACAGCCATACGATGACAGCACTATTTTTTATTGCACTAAGATAATTGCAAAATTATTGTTGTTTAATACACTGAAACTAGAAGTTTTCACTATAAGATAGCTAATAAATCTATCAAACATTTTAAAATTAATAATTACACAAAAAAACTTCAAAATAAGGAACGATTAAACAATTAATATACAATATTAGAATAATATCCGAAAAATATTGCTTTTTTTTCAATCAATTCTTAGTCAAAATCAAACAAATATTTTATTTTAAATTTACATAAATTTTAAGATTCACGGTGTATCAAAATAAACATCACAAACATTTCCAAATCACCGATACCAACGATACCCCCTCATAAAAAAACATCTAACGACGCCAGAAGTCTCGCAGGGTGAACGACCAAATTGGCCAATCGTGCTTGGAATCCCAGAAGAATTCCCAGTCCGGCAAGAACTCCGCGCTCTCCCCAAACGCGGAGTCCAACGAGAGCGAGTATTTAGCCCGTGGAATGCGAATTATGAGCGAGTTTCGTATTCTCTCTTCGAATGCGGTGCGCCGGGCACAGTGAATTCTCTGCCGGCGCAGCGAACGACTTCCTTCCGTTTGTTCGTCGGCGGAATACTGCGGCACGGCAACAATTCACGGAACGAGTAATCCACCTCGCTGATCGTTCGTTATCTCGCGGTCGACGTGTTTTAGCGATTCGCCGTGGCGCCTAGGGGAAGGGAAACGATTTTTGGGGATGTAGGGAATCCGCAGGGACCGGCTGGGCAAGAGGGGAAAATACGAATGGTTAGTATCTGAGGGAATCGATGGCGGACATTCGACGGATTTCGCGAATGAAGAATGCTGGTAGTGTAGGAGGGATTGGATTTTGGACTTGTGGTGAGAATCGAATAGTTTATATTTCTTATAAGAAAGTGTTTTGATTAAGAATATATTCCCTTGAATATGTTAAATGTCTTACCGTATTCGACTTTTTCTACTTGGTCGTCGGTATATGTTCTCAATTTAGTATAAAAAGTAGATGCATTTTCTGAGTGATAAATGTTTATGTTTAACATTTTTTGATAATGTTGCATGGTACGTTATCATATACATTAAAATTTACTGCTCACCTCATCATTACAAGTGATTAAATAAAATAATAAACTAAAACTGAGAACATAATTACCGATAAGCCCTTAACAAAGCCATACCAAAAAAACTTCCTCGGCAAAAAAATACCTCGAGTCACGACACCGAAATTAAAATAATTCGTTCGAATACCATTTTAATTGACGCTTCACGATAATCGCGCGTACCTAAATACTCCAGGACAAGAGCAGTAGCAGCAGCGGCAGCTCAGTTTCATTATCAGAGCAGTGCCGCTCTTCCCCACATAATTAATGCTATGCACGAGAGGACCACGCGCGCGCGCTCATTGGCTTTGATGCGGCTACCTCGCTCTCTAAAGAGCGCCAGAGACAAAACAAAATGGCCGGGTGCTATCACGACGGAAGCCTCTCTCTCTATCTGTTTTGCGCGGTAATTAAAGCACTTTATCCGCCGCGCCGTATCTCGTTAAAGCGTCGATGTATGCAAAGCGCGAGGCGCTTTCGCCCTCGGCTCTCGAGAAGAAGAAATCATAATTGACGTGTAAGGGTTGAGGTGATCCATCTGAGCATCGACGTGTATTGAATTTTGACGGTATAGGTACGAGAGAGATGAGATCTTTTAGGTGCATTTACATGCTAATGCGCATGCGGATTTTTCGACCTGGTTAAAGTGACTTATAGAGGGCAGGGGTCAGGAGAACGGGTATTTGCTGTTGTCTTTTAAGTATGGCCTGCAGGGGAATGAGTTATGTGTGATGAAATAATGTTTATAAATTTTCTCGAACATTTTTTGAGAAGTTCCGCTGAAATTTTGACAAGTATGAGCTATCCTCTATTTCGTGCATATTCCTTTTTCGATTAATATATAATTAATAATAAAAACTTTTAAATAAAACTAAGTACAAAAGTTTACTTCTCAGTTTTCAGTATTTAGTCATGTCCCGTTTGTTTACGCCCTGAAGTCAAGAAAATGAAATACACCGGGACATTAAAGCCACGAAAACAAAACACTACTCAGCCGGCCGTAAAGCACAAAAGCCAATAAACTGTAGCCTCGCGACTGAAAAAGCCTCAGCTAAACAAACGCCGCAAAAAACATATTGACATAAGCCTCATTGTCCTCTTGCTCGAACAGTCACTAAATCCTCACAACCTCCCCTCTGTCTCTCCCCCTTTTCGTGCACATAAAACAAAAAAAAAAGAAAAAAACGAAAGCACGATCTACGCACTCCCGGCGCGTTAACGGCAATTAAGCAGGTACATACTAATCGCTCCGACTGAGGTAAACGCGCTCGACTGGTCGGCTATGGATGCTGCTGCTCCTCTCTCTTAAGGTGGCGGGGGCGTGAGAAGTGCCTTAGCCCTCTGACCTCTCTCTGAGGTCTCTCTCTCTCTCTCTCTCTCTCTCTCTCTCTCTCTCTCTCTCTCTCTCTCTCTTTCTTCTCTTCGCCATCTATCCTGTCTCGGAAGATCTTACTTCGCGCTAACCGACGGAGAGAGAAAGAGAGAGAGAGAGAGAGAGAGAGAGAGAGAAAGAGAAAGAGTGAAAGAGAGAGATAGAAGACGCGTAGTGCGCGCGCTCTCGGACTTGTCCGATTGAATTTTGACAAGCTCGACAAGTTCCCCGTCCGCGATCTTCTTGCTCGATCGTCGGTCGATTTACACACCGCCGCTACACGCTCTACTCCTATACGGAGCGTCCAAGTGCGCGAGAGCGAAAGAGAGAGAAAGAGAGAGAGAGAGAGCTCTAAGGGAAGAGGATAGGAGGGGAAGAGGCCAGTGAACCGAACCCAGCCGCCGATACGCCTAATCGTGGGAACGAAATTGGACTTTCCTGCTAGCTCGAGAGCTAGCCGAGCGCGCTACCTCCGATGCCTCACTTATATCGATGAGAGAGCTGCTGATTTTGCTTGCCGCCCTCTCCCCTCTCCTCCCCCTTCTCTTCTGAAAACTGCGTTTCGGCGCACGATGATTAGCGCCGAGTGTTTTCGTTTTGATTATCGAGAGCGCTCGAGAATCTAGATAAACGGGGACAACTTGAGCTCGTCCGCGCGCTAGATCCACCTCGGCGTCTGTCAGCCCTGCAGACAATGTAACACACAGGCAATCGAGTGTACGAGTCAATTGTGCCGGACACCGATGGAATCAAAATTTCCGTTCAGCGCCCCCTTATCAATCGTGCCCGGCTAGCTCGGCTAATGAGCCGCGGCTAAGCTAAGCTCCGAGCGCGATATCGAATTGGATTGACGGTTTCATTCGATCTTGCCCGAATCTCATTTGGATCTCTCTCTCTCTCTCCCTCACCCTGTGCTCTCTTCTCAATTCGTCCGTTCCCAGCCAGGCTCTGTAGAGAGAGAAGAGAGAGAGAGAGAGAGAAAGAGAGAGTAAGATGCGCCTTGCGCTTGCGAGTTAACCTCCGCGCGCGGGAGGAGAGGGAACGACTATTTCACGGCCGCACACTTCCTGGGTTCAACGCTCCTGCAATTTCTATGCGCGCTCGCGAGCAGGTATAGCGCGCGCATCCCAAGGCCCTGTCTCTCTCCCTTGCGCTTATACACGCGTACACACCACCTTTCGCCTTTATCTCTTCTTCTTCGCCTCGCTCGCGTCCTTCGTATATGCCTGCGCGAGCGCGCTTTCCTCTCTTTTCGACGGAGAGAGAGAGAGAGAGAGAGAAGAAGAGAGGGAGAGATGGTCCATGTAAGCCGAGAGAAGCAGCCGCGCGGCAGCAATAACGCACGATTCAGGTAGGCGCGCAAGCGCTTGCATAATATTAAAGCGCGGGCCCCTTCTTATGCAACCACGCAGCCGACTGCCTGCCCTTCCCACACTTATCACGCGCCCTTCCCCCCTCCTCCGCCGTGAGATGAGAAAGGAGAGGGAGATGTGCCCTTGAAGGTTGGCTGGATCGGGAGTCTGAGAGCGATTTAGACGGCTATTGGACATTAACCTAGTGGTGGAATATTAGGTCGTGTGTGTGCTTTTGAACGTTGTTTGATTTTTAATCAAATTGATTACGGACAATGATTTTTTAATTGGCGCGCCGGTTGACTTAATAACCGGATCTGGCGGATTCGATCTGGCCGAGATAAAGTACTAGCCGAGACAATAAAATGAAATGACTCATTTCCAGATGTATTTATCGGCTTCTATAGGTGCACACGAGCTCGTTCGCTCTTTATCATTGGAGAATGTGAGATTTTACTTGATTTTCAAGGATAGAGCTAATCCAGCGAAGGTCTCGAACCGACAGCGTGCCCACACGTACACCGCTGAACTTTCAAGATAGTAATTAGCACAAGGATATACAAGCATCGCGGGGAACATTAATTCGTTTCTCGGGAAAAAAGTCGTATTTTTAGCAGCGCCGCGTAAGCGCGATATCTAGCGAAAGGCGTGACAGATGCCGATTGGCATGATCTCGCGGTCCCGCCAATTCCCATTAATACGCCAGTTTTTCAATCTGTGTTTATCTCGATTGTCACGAAAAGTGAGGTGAACGCAAAAATCAAGAGCACAGGTATGAGTCATCGGTTGAACGTTCTCACGGTCAATTAGAATTTGCAAGCCAACGTCCAGAGCTCTACTTCCTCCCTTCCTCCACATCGATTAGCAGACTCATCCAAAAATCTCAGTGGTCCCCGACCAGCGCAACGTACGGCTCGGCACCGGCTCTAACCTGGCGATTACCCCTCTCAGGCCGCGTTCTCTTCTTTTTCTTCTCTCTCGGCGGCGCTGAAGGAGAGAGTGAGAAGCAGTTGCTCGGCAAGCCAAGAGGAAGAAGAAGAAGGAGGAGAAGAAGAAGAGGCGCTGGCTCGCGCATATATACACGAACGCTCGCTCTCTACGTACTTCGGTGGGCCAGTGTATATAGTGGAAGCCAGCGGGGGTCAGAGATGCGCTCGTGTCGGGCGGGGCTGCCCGCTCACGACTTGAACTATCGCACGCCCCCACGCCGCAGCGTATCCACCTTGAGAGTGAGAGAGACGGAGAGAGAGAGAGAGAGAGAGACCGCGCAGAGGAAGAAGAAGCGTCGATCTTGCAGCGCGCCCGTCTGGGCTTTGGTCTGGCTCTTTTTGCGGATGTACAGCCGAGCGGAGATTGCGCTGAGAGAGAAAGAGAGAGACAGAGAGAAAAAGGATGAGGTGCTTTTCTAATAGAGGGTGCTGGATAGGATCTTTTGGATGTTAGAGTTTTAATTGTGCGTTAGATGGTGTTATAGTTACTTGATACAAAAGTGGGAATTATTGTATGAGTTGGCTAATCCTTTGTTTAATAAAAAATAGTTTACATTAATTTATTTTCTATTTATATTCTGATCACAACAAGTGGCCCGCTAAAGTAACTTCTATTACGCTGTGGTGTTTGAAAAAAATGAACTAAACTGAGAAAAAATATCTGTCGACATTGCTGAGCTCTCGACAAACCTCTAATCAAATCAGAGTATGATTCAGTCAGCAGTCAATCAAGTCTCTTAACGAAAACGGTCATCCAAATGCTGCGAGCGATTGAAGGGCATAAGGCGTGGCATAAAAGACTTTGAAGCACGTTCACACTAACCAGAGCACTGAAACCTCAGATAACTACTCGACTCATTCTCAACAACGCATTCACATCGTGTACAGTATACCTTACTCATCGAGTGAAGGAAAAAGTTCGACGTGACGTGAGCTGTAAATTCTCCATCGTAACAAACGTATTATCGCACGATACCTCAAAAAGGGCTAAGGATGCAAAATGAAAAATCACCTGCACACGGAAGATAGCAGCCGGTAATAATCAAGACGCCGCCTGTACCCCTTCGACGTCTCTCGCTTTCGTGGATTTAGTGCCTCTCTTTTTCTCCTGGAGAGGGGGAGTTTTATGCGCGCTGCTGCGAGGAGTATAGTAGAGGCCAGGGCTAGCGGCTCACGGCCACCGCGACGAACCTGTCCCACATTCGAACGAGATGGTTGTGTACGTCGTTCATCTTTGATTGCTTGTAGGTTGTACCATATATTTTTTTTTCGATTTTTTTCTATTTAATCTAATTGTAAATGTAAAGTTCAATATTGATCGTTTGAGGAAAATTTTCAATTAATTTAAACACAACTACAAAAAGTCTTGGAAATAAAAATTACTATCCTTGAAATAATTGAAGAACTGCAAATCAAAATAATTGTACAGGATGTTAGCTAACTAACATCAAAAGTAATTTTTATCAAAAGATCAAAATTTTAATTACATAACCAAAACATTTCCAATTGAAGTGATCATATGTTATTTATAAATATACATCAATCGTTAATTATTCAAAAAAATAGATTATATTCTATCAGAAATCTATTTTAACCGTGCTTCAACAACCACCAAATTACGATAACTTCCAAAAAAATCAAACAACCAATTTGAACCTGAAAAACTACCTATCGGAGGCTACCCATCCTAGACCAGTCGATCGTAGACATCATCAAGTCTCCACACCCGATCCATCGACCATTACTACTTCTCTTTCTCTCTTTCTGCAGCTTCGCGAATCGCCGAAAGCAACGGTTGTTCCCACTGGTAGCAACCGGAGCCACTTGCGAAGGCACCGACGAGGCTTGGTGCTTGCTTATTTTCATTGGCCCCCGCGCGCGCGCGCGAGGCCAGGATGAGCGGCTCGGGATCGATTTCCCATGGCTGATAGTCACGCCACGTCACGGAGGAGAGGAAGAAGAAGAGCCGCGAAAGAAAGATCTCGCGCCGGATGGGCAGCAGCAGCAGCAGCAGTACCGCTTTGGCTCGTCTTGTAAAGCTCTATAAGAGTGCACGCGAACGCGTTAGCTCATCCCCTGACCCACTGAGGACTCTTCTTCCGTTTGGCTCTGATCGCGTCTTCTTTTGTTTCTTTGAAAGTTCACATGCGTTATTATCTGTTACTA
Source organism: Eupelmus urozonus (assembly GCA_900480035.1). Taxonomy (NCBI): domain Eukaryota; kingdom Metazoa; phylum Arthropoda; class Insecta; order Hymenoptera; family Eupelmidae; genus Eupelmus; species Eupelmus urozonus. The sequence goes on from UELX01002207.1 coordinate 28,915, forward strand.
ATAGCGAGAGATTTCGACGTCGCTGTGGATTATATTTTGGTTTTGCTCCGTACGACAGAAGATTGTAAGAAAGAAACTTATCATAGAGGAGTTTTATAGGACTCCAAAATTTGAATTTATGAATGTGAAACAATGTCAGTCAATCTAAGCTTCGAGAGAAAAAGAAAAATTGCAAAAATACTTATTACTCAAATTTTAGTTGTTACAAAAATAATAATTTAAAAAATTTATCGTTTAAATTGTTTCAACCTCCTTCAGTTATCATGAGTGTAAATCACCTGAACTATGTTAATCGTCTACAAAACCATCACTTCTCCATTATTACCCACACTCCTCAAATAAGAGTACGACAATACATGGAATTCTAAGCGTTTTATCAATTCAGATGCGAGTTCGTTGCGGGCGCCCCACGGGTATTCAGAGAATGCGCTGCGTTGTTATCCTCCACGGCGCGAGCTTGCACGTATGTGCGTTTGTGTGTGTGTATGTATGTGTTAGAGACTTCGGAATTATGTACATTTGTTGGGGGTCGGGGTAAGGTAGGGGGGCGTACGGTAGCTCTCTCTCTCGTCGTGACTTCGCGGGAACGAGGAAACGCGCGAGTTCGCGAGAAAACTCGCGACGAGGACGGCGACTACGTGTTGCTCGAACGGGAAGAGGTGGAGGTCGGCTGGTGAGAACCGAATCCAGGATTGCGGTAATCTGGAACGCGTGTCGATGAAGCGCTGGATAGGGAGCAGGGTAGTTTTGCCAAGAGGTAATGGTACGGGTGATAAGGGAATTTCAGGGTCGTGCTGATATTGGTCTAAGTTACCGTAGGTTTACTTCAGGACTTTGACTGTTGTCGATGTATGTTTATGATAAGTTTGAAAAGATTGTAAGGTAGAGTGTAAAAAGCATTATACCTATCTGCATTTTATAATTACAACCATGTTGGATGAAAGTTTTCATTAAAAGTTTATACTTTTATATATGAGAAAACTTTGCTACTTGTAATTACATGTTTTTTAATCATTAATTTATCTTGAGAAACAATTGGCATGAAAAAGAATCTTATTCTGTACATTAAAACAGCCGTCGAGGTTCCAATACCTCGGAATTCGCATGAAGAAACGGTCTTTCATAGTTATGTGTGCGTATTTGGTCCATGAACTAGTTTTGTCCGCACGAATGCGCGCTTACGCGTTACAATAAGAAATGTGCTTCTAAAATTACGATGATCGTACCACCTGCATTCCAACCGTACAACTCGCCGCTCTTTTGATCAACAATCGTGATTCATTTGTCTGTGCCAGCCGTGAGTCATTTTGGGTATTTGAGGGCGACTAGCTGATTACTTAGCTGCGGTAATTCGCTAAATCATCGCTGTGTAATTGTAATGTGAGTGTGATTTTGGTGAAGTTTTTAAGCAAGTACTAGAAAGAGAAAGATAGAGAGAAAGCACTTATCTGGTCAGAAGCTCACTAACTAACTGCTGAGTGCGTCTGACTGAGAACGCCCGCTGAGGCTATGAATCCCTATGCAAGTCGCTGGGAGTTTGATATCTCGTTGAGAGTTATTCATTGCGTAGGAGGAAAACACAGCATTAACCCCTTTATGTCGACTTTGGCACAATACTAGACAAAGAGAGCTCGCCAAACTTAACGTTGGTCACATCATCCAGATGTAAAGGAAGGAAGTGCCTCAAGGAATTATAAGTTTTAAATTCGTTGCTAGTACGTTACAGAATTTGCAAATACACTGATCCCGCAAAAATGAGTTAGGCATATTGACAGTCTTAATCACCTTTAATCAGGTCAATGGATGTCACCTCCGCTAGATTCACTGGAATTGGCCTTTGTACGTTGTGGATTTAGCATGACCAAGCTCTCGAATCTTGACTTGGGTCCAGGACGATCTCTTAATTTGATCGGACGAGCCTACTAAGGCGTCATTAGCATCAACAGGACGATCTGGACCATTGTCTGCCATGAAGCTATCATCTGTTTTTCTGAAAACTCTTGATGATAATTTTCAGATTCGGAAGTTTCGAGAAGTCCTCGATGACTAGGTAAGTGGACGAGATAGGCCTAAGGTGAATCCCAGCGCTAAAGATTCCAGTAAAGGAAGTTTGGTGTTTCGAACGATTGTGTTTTTAAACGTTCACTTATCAGCCAAAAAGATCTTTGTTGACATCAGGGCTATCAGTCGAAGACACCGGTAACTGTAAAAAAAGTGGCACTTATAGCCTAGGTTGTTCATCTGCAAAGAGGTATCTTCTTTTCGAAAAACGAGGCAAGCTGCGTGAAGGAAATAGTAATTATTCACGGATGAACTTGAGCGGTTACCAAAGACGATCTACAACCAAGATATTTAAGTGAACTCCCAATGTGGATCCACTTTTTTACTAAATGACTGCTGACAAAGGGCGTGTCGAAAGTATGTAGAAAGATTTGAATCTTAGCATTACATAAGAAGTGTGGAAAATCTTTACAACTATAGTTAAAATTATAAATGTTCATTATTATTATTTAGTGTGTAACAAATACTAATTCATTACTAACGTTCTTCTTTTTACAATTCCATGTTAATTGTAGTAGGCAATTCCTATCAAACATAACTTTCATATCTTAACAGTTGTTTTATTACAAATACTCTCTACTTCGTGCTAATTTCAATTTACCCTTGTCGATAAAAATATTTTGAAGAACTTTTTCGAATTGTTTAACATTATTCTCAATCATACATACGTTATCTTTGAAAATTTTTTCTTGCTTATCCTCCAAGAATTATTAACAAGCCCTTTTATTTACAAGTCAGAACCACTCGGGAAAATTTCGATCGTCTCGTTAACCGTTCTTCATACGATGAAGCATCCCTGCGCGATCGACTCCTTAATTACATGCATCGAACAAAGCCAAAGGCACGCGTAACGAGCTTACCCCTATAAACCATCATAGAATACAGCGTGATTTACATCTAGCCACATACATGCGCGGGCTTAAACGAATCCGATGGATTTACGTGTACGGCGAGGCTCCCGCTGAAAACTATAAACCCGCAGCGCGTGATTGCTTTTAATCGTCGCGCGGCCTTGAGCAACCATAAAGTAGTGTTCTGATGAGAGCGCGTCCTTTGGGCGCACTGGTGTCGCTCTGCGCGTGAGACTCGACTGTACTGCATATGGTGGTGAGTGCGCCGTGAAAAACAACCTTGTCTCCGGGGAGTCGAGAAAAAAAGGAACGGGAAAGTCTGGGTAGGGTGAGCAGAAGTAAGGAACGTTTCTATCATTGAGTGAGTGGGTATAAGTTTTCTATATTTGGATAATGGAGTGTACTGAGATTGCCCGACGGGAAGTATCGAAATTACAAAGATAAATTTGCTTTTGAAATTGGCCATTTTTAAATGAAAACTGATGTGAAGTTCAGTTAAAGTGCACAGGTCAGAGATAAATCTTTATCTTTTACTGTTTATTTGTACAACAGACATAATGTGTAAGTTACCAAACAAAAATATATAAACACACTGACGCACGTATACCCTAATAATACATTGTACATTCTTTGCGAAAGCTATGAAAATAATATTTTTAATCTTTTCCATCTCGCGCAAAATGCACGGATCCAAAATAAATCAGACCGATTAAAATCTAGCTTTCGCATTACAATCCCTCTAAATTCGCGACTTTGTATTTGAAATTCGTAAGCCAACTCCGCGCACACGCAGCTATAAGTACTTTCACGTCCTCTCGACAAGTTTTCGAGAGAGACAACGAGAGAAAGAGAGATAGAAAGAGACAGAGGCCGCGCCTCTCTCGAAAAACGGGTTCAGTCCTCAAAGGAATCCGACTGGAAAATCCGCGCTCACGAAGCCCGAAAGAATATTAACGAGCTTGCGCGCGTTCGCGCAAAAACAAAGCCATCTACCAGGCCTACTCTCTTTTCTCTGGGAAAATGGAAAAATGACAGAGCGTGCGTCGTAATTCATACGGCTCGGACGTTCATAGCGCGAACGATTAATACTCGCGCGCACGTACGCTTTTCTAGTCGTGCTGTCAATCATTTTAGGAGGGTTAGAGCCAGAGGGAGAGAGGTTGCGTGTAGATAAAAAGTCGAGCGTGACCCGCTGAATGGTGCGTCCTTTTTGTAGTGATTGGAGACAGTATTATGAATGGGATATGTTTTCAGAAAAATGTTGTTTAAAGTGTTGAGCGAAATTATGGAATTGTTGTTTTTCCAGTAATTATCGTCTAACAAAATAATGGGATTTTGTTTGAAAACAGCTCCTTTACTAGGAACTAGTACACAGCAGCGGGAAATTAACAACCTGAACGCGATGGGATTCAGTGATTTTTTTCGGAGTTTAAATTGATAGGAATAGTTTATAATGTACTCACTAAATAATAATAGTACATTATGCAACAAGGGAGTAAAGTCCCAGATTATTCTCGCGGGTAGGTTTGCTGCCCGAGCGGAGCGAGGGCAGTAATCACCCGAGGGAATAATCGACTTTACTCCCGTGTTGC
>UELX01002208.1:0-33386 GCA_900480035.1 Eupelmus urozonus
ACCGTATTTTATGCCACGAGAGCCGAAAAATCATCTCAAAGTTATGATTTTGAGGTTAAAGTGGCATAAAATTTATTAAATTAAAAAAAGCTTTTTGTAAATCTAAATTTAAAATTTTATTTAAAAACATATTTCTTTCAGTAGTTATCTAAGTGCGTACGAATCAACAACGATTTTCCAAATAACCATCCCACTCACTCACCACACCGCACCACCTAAAAACCCAAAACGAACGAAGACCGCTTTATAATAACGCGCCACCCGGCAAAAAACGCTCGTCACTCCTTCACTTTAGAATTCACCCCAGCTTGCGGCCGGATTTTTTCCTCCCGAATCTTCCCCCAGCCCGGCAAAAAGAAGAGCAAATCGTCCACTCTCCCGCAGCCAAAACGCTACACCCGGAGAACTGCTCCGCTCCATGATTTATACGGTGGCGCGCTCCGGCCTCAGCCGCGAGCAAACAAAAAGCTTGCGGAGAAGAAAGGCCGGAAGAAGACATTTGTCTCCCCATTCATCTCTCGGCCTAATGCATAATCGATAACCCGGCTCCCGCTCTCGCGCAAGCTACTCTTTAAATCCGCAACGCGCGACTGCGCCTTATATTTTTCTCTCTGGCCAACTGCGCTGCTTCTTTCTCTCGACTCGAGCTGCGCATGTATTATGCTCGCGCTATATTTATGAATAATACACTTGGCGCATGCTCGTTCACAGCTGCGTGATGAATGTATAGCTTGGGTGTCGCGCTCTCAAGGTGCGCCGTTGGTGGGACAATTCAATTCTGAAGTTTAAATTAATTTATCCCCGGGGTGTCAAAGGAGCGGGAGTCAATGCGCTGTTGCGATCAATAGGTTTTAGAGGAGGATGCGAAAGTCTTCGGGTATATTGACGGTGGTGGGCTAGGTGATTTAGGTTCAAATGTGATATTGATGTTTGAAAAATAGGTGTGATTGTTGGAATAATTATTGAGAAATATTAGAGCAAATGGAACTCAATTTATTTAATATAGAGTTGTATAAGTGAGACAATAACTGGTATATTTTTCAACAGTCCGATTAAAAATAAAATAACCCTATAATAAAAGACGTTAAGACGTTAAGAACTTCAATTTTATTTATATCACAATCCGCAAACCCAAATCTCCTCCAAAATTTACTTATTTGACGAATAATTAGTGGAAATGCAAATTCGCAAAGCTTGCAAGCTCGCGCGGGGCCAGAATTAAGCCTCGCGATTCGCAGCCTTGAATTTGAATAGCTCGTTGCCAAAATGATCAAACGTTTCCAAATTTCAACTCTGCTCTCAGACGTCATGGCGCGCGCCCTCCTGAAAGTGTAATTAAAATTTCAAGTGATCCCTGCAAGCACAAAGTCGTTTCTCCCGACAAATTATACCTTAATAATCCGAACGCGCGAGGCCAGGTTAAATCTTATACGTGTCTCGTTACTTCCCCCCTAGCGTCTCCCCTCTTTCTCTCTCCCCCAACTCGCGCGTCACTCTCAGCGATGTTCAAAGTCGCTTCTCTCCATGTCTTACTGCGCTCGCTTACGCGCAGACTCATATGCAAATTAGGGAGCATCGCTTAATGGGACTTCGGTCTCTCTCCCTCAGCCAGCGAGGAACAATTGAAACAAAGGAGCGCGAGAATTGTTTCTCCGGAAGCTTATATACTGGCGCGCGTCGCTTCCGTATGTACCCGTCGGAGCTTTTTACTCGTCGAGCTTGCGACGAGCTTGGCGCGCTGGCCGCTCTTTATTCTCCCTCCTCTCGTTTTTACCCTTCTTTTTTTCGCGTGCATCTTTAGAGGAGGCGAGTGGGTGGCCATAAGCGCAGAGCTGGAAGGGGGGGGGGGCACACAAAGTAGGACGGCGCCACGTCTCGCCCGCGCACACAGCGAGCTAAGCTCCAAAACTGGGCTTGACGCAAGCTCCGGAGAGAGCGCGCGAGTGTCCGGTTCATCGACCCAGCGCGAGTAGCGTATAATAATTCATGCCGCGTGCGCGCAAGCTCGAGGAGGGTCAGGATGATTACGGCGATTCAGCCGTTGAGATAAGCGAGGAGGATATCTCCGAGCAGGTAGCCCAGGCGACTCTTTATAATGCGAGGAATTACCGCTGCTGAGCTCGGACGCGCTCGGGCTACGGGATTGAATTAGCTCTTTTTTTCTTTAGCTTTATCGGACGTTTTAATGCCTGGTGAACTTTTGCGAACGCCCGCTGGGCGAGCGGCTCGGCTGGATTTCTGGAACGTAAGGTGGAATTTTTCTTTTATGGATGTAAAAAGTGTTTGGAAAATCTTGCGCGGGAATTTTACGTTTTTATAGCGGTAAATTAATGGGATGGATCTAATATGTTTAAAATATATCGGTAATATTTCTGGCTCGCTGCGCTTTGAGGCAGTTTATTGTTTAGTTCGAAAGTCAATTTTATTTTGAATAGGAAACAGTTTAAATAAATCAAGCATACTCGGGGAAAATAAGGCAGAAATATCTCGCGCGCAAGTGCACATCAATACCGCGCGATATACCGTGGCGCTCGAACTTTATTCCTCTGGGCAATTTTCTAAAGTTTCTTTCGAAATTGCATTGACCTCGTAATATACACAACAGACGCCGCGTGACAAATCGAAGTTGGCTAAACAAAATATCTCGTAACTCCGTCGAAATCGATTTCGAATGGAAGAATCAGCGAAAAAAAAAGCACAAGAGGGGAACGTCGCATCCCTCAAATTTTCTTATCTCGGGCGTGAGTGGAAAACGAGACGCGAAAGGTCGCAAAAAGACGCAGCGAACCGAGAACTTAGAGCCTCGTGAAACACAAACTCGAAACTCCTACAAACTGCCCTTAAAAGTAATCAGTCTTCCCTTAAAGTACGCAAGCAATCTCTCTACTCGAACTTGCCGCTCCCGTCAGCCAAATCAAGTGAAAACAGGACGAGCGTGTTCAGCCATGAAAGGAGCATAGGTATATATACCAAGCCGGGGAGATTTTTCAAAGACTACTCGAAAGTGTATTCTGCGCGGCCCTTTGACTTGGGAACATTTAAGCGTACTTAGAGTGTAAGATATTTTCTTTATAAATAATTACTTTGCTAATAATTTAATAATTTCTTAAACAGTCATATTAAAGTTTATTACTCAACATTGTATCTTACGGAATCTTCAGCAATTAGAAATACAACGGTACTTTTTCTAATCGCAGCTATAAACAAGAGAACCGCTAGACCAAGAACACTGTTTATTATGTTTAAAGTTCATCCACGCTTAACGACTTAATTCGCGGCTTTGCAGCTATTTAAAGTACAAGCCGCACTCGCCCGCAAAACAACACTCCACGATGAATTACCTTGGCGAAACACAATTTTTTACGAGCGCGCATCCCTTTTACAGTTTCAAACTTCAACGAAAACCCTTAACACGAATTAATCTTAAAGCCGTTCCCAACCAGCGCTCCGTCTCTCTCCTCCTTTTTACTTCCCAGCGAGTAAAAAAAAAGAACCTTCACCGAGCGTTGCCTTAACAAAAGTTTTTCCACCCAAGACTTTCTTCAGACAAACGGCCCTCAAAGGGTTAACAGATCGAAAGGCCAAAGCGGCCGTAGCCATTACAAGCCGGCAACGCGGCTGCACTTGTACCGCGCGTATCGCGCACAAAGGGGGTGTGCGCGCTCAGCTAGGTACAAAAGGTCCGGCTGGACTTGGGAGTGTAATAACGGCGCGCGCGAACTTTGACGAAAACGTATATAATAGAGCGCCGACGAGGCGGATTAAACTAAGCGGAACTAATTCCACGGCGAGAGAGAGCAGGGAAACTTGGACGCTGGCGCGATGGCCAGCTACAAATTTCGACTTTTCAAGGCTGGACGGGCTGGGGCCGATATTAATGCTGTTAATATTTCGTTGCTGAGAGGTGGATAGGAGAGTGCAGGGGGGGGGGAGTGGGATTTTGGAGTGTTCGTGAGATGGAGAGAGGTGAACGATGCGTTTATCTAGCGGGAGTTGGAAGAGGTTTTTGGAGAATGTGTTACAATAAAGTGGTTTCCGCTTTTTAGCGGCAGCTCCGGGGCGCTAACTTTATCGTTCGAGTTCACTCGTGCGTTCGGAAACTTGGTGAGATATAAGGGTTGAGCCAAATTTCTTAGCTTAGCGTTGATAAGGTTTTCTTCTGAAAATTGTTAATCAATCGTTGAGTAATAATTTTTCGAGTGTTGCTAAATTACTTTTTTGTTTTAGAAAAGTAGTTTTGTAAGCGTTATTAATAATATCTGTTATGAATAATTAGAAATTTTAATAAACTATTTGATTTGAGTCAAGTACTTATCAAGTTTAGTAAATTCTATGAAATGCAAATACTGACGAAACTTGAATACTGTTTCTAAGTAATGTATATATAATTAGTTCTAATGAGCTATTTCTTAATTGTTAACGAGTGGTGTTAACTCATTGCTAAAGCTCATACACGGTTTATTCAAATATATTCCTCGTTAATAGTTAAACCGGCAACTTAATTATTAAGAATTCCTCTTTCAGTGTATGATTATTCATAAGTTTGGTTAAACATTTCTGTTCTCATTATATTTAATAGCAAATACGAAATCTTTCATCAGATAATAAAAATATTATTTTGTAGAAATATCTTTAAGTAATTTTTTACTTCATAAGACATAAAATAATACCAAAAAAGATCCATCATATACTTACGCATTGTATAGTAGGTATACTAAAGTAATTGTTTCGTGACTCACCTGAAACATAAAGATAAATTTTATCTTAAAACATTTTCCAGTGACAGACAAATAAAAATATTAAATCGTCATTCATCACGATTCCAATTTATCAATAAACTACAACTATCTTTTCATTGCATTCGCATGCGAATCCCGAATGTCTGCAAAAGTCAAGAATGTATAAACGAAATCAAAAGTATACCTATACTTCCTATCTATCCATTCTTCGATCTATCTATACTTTCACTACGCTATCCTCATACTAATGCAACACTACATTCCTCAATAACGAATCACTCGTCCCTCCTCAAAACTCATCTTCGAGTCATTTCCGCTCACGCGCGCCTCGCGAAATATCCTCGAGGATCCAGCAGAACACGACGCATTAACTCTCTATATGCACTCGCTTCAGTTAATATTTCAGAGCAAGCTCGGATTATGCATAAGCCGCATACATCTTCCCAACTCAAATCCTCGATTATTTTTACTATATACACACATAAACCCAAGTCCAAACCCAGGATTTTCCGCGCGGCCTGCAGCCTTACTGCATGTTACATTTTTATTCGAGCTTTGTACCTTACAATAGAGCTTGAAAGCTATACAATCGCGCACGTATATACACCAAGTAGCCTGAATCCTTCTCGGACACGAAATCTCATAGAGATCTGAAAAGGTGTACTCGCCGTGGAAACAGTCGCGTCTTCGAGAGCCGATTTGAATAGGGCGTAGTTTTGCATTGAATTTTCTAGAGGCGCGATGCGTTTTGTTTGCGGTATGATTTACAGAGATGCCGGGGATCGCGAAAATAGCGGGCTTTGTTGCGATGAGATGAAATACGGCTGGACGGGCGATTTGTCATAATCCGTCATAATTAAATTCCGTATAAGCGGGATACACACGCGCTTTGTAAACTTTTTGTTCTGGCTTCCATTTTTCAAAATAATGTCTTTTTTTGTAATTCTTGCTTGAATATTCTGAATTTATTTAAATAATTATAAATGGTAATTATTGCGGCGCTGCTCATTTATGAATTAAAATGCAGGAAGTTACAAGCGATTCATTTCATCGCTGCTCTTAATTAATTTCGCTCTGACCTTGTTTTTATCATTAATTTATAGTACACCGCCGTCATACATAACTCTCTATTTACTGTAATGATGAACAATTTCCTTTGCACATAAATAAGTCACTTGAAAGCTCGCATTAAATCATCGAATTTTTCGAGAATTTCATCGAGAAGCAAACCGCATCAAGCTAACCGCTTTTAAAGAATTTCTCGATCCACAGTATCGACTCAAACCTATACAACGTCCCTGCTTCGAAATACACTATCATCTTGTTAAAATCGTTTAATCCGCAGCACGAAAGAAGCGTCCGATACTCGTGCCCGGCTCTCAGCGAGAAAAACTCGCCGACATCGCCGGCGGCTCGCGGCAAAAAACTGTCCGGCGCAATTTTATCAATCGAAACAAAACATCATTGGTAAAAGGATCGCATCGATTTTGCTCGGCGGCGCTCGGAAGTTTTCGTTCCGCCGAGCTAGAGCACAAAAATACGCGTCGCTTGGGGCAATCTTGCGTTCGGGGGACAAAAAAAAAACGCCGACGGAGGAAGTATCGAGAGGGCGACGAAAGCACAGCGCGGCGGAGACGCTTGTCATTTTTTTTATGACTGATCGGTCCGAGCTGGCTTGAGGGTGGAGCCACGAGGATCCGGGAAAGCTTTCGAGTAAACAACGAAATAAATGCCTTGAAGGAGAGTGAGAGAGAGGTAGAGTCTCGAGCTCGGTGAGGTCGTAAATCTCGGCACTTCTGAATTCTGACGTCGGCCTGTCGGGCCTGGCTGTGTATACGCGGGCAATGCGATGTATTTATCGCCTTTTGAAAATGAGCTGTATAGGTTTATGCGGAGGCAGCGGCTACCGTTTTTTGAGGGATGGATTTTATTGAGTGACAATGAAATGCGGCTGCGAGAAACGCGCTTCCTGTCGATTTAATTTTGACGAAAGGGAAAGTTCGTGTGGGAAAGAAAAGTCGGATGGATTACTTTTGAATAGTTGCCAATTATAAGTTGCCTATTATTTTATTAAGAATAAAAACCCTTTTGCTATTTTGTGAAGAACTCAATTATTTTCAGATTTATAAAAATAAGTTGTTTTTCAATCTTTTAGTTTCTTTATAGTATATTTCTATAATCATACAATTCTATTAACGATCTTATTACATGAAAATTAAAATACCTTGTTAAAATATTTTAATACAAAAAACATTGCAATATCCATGAAAAAAACTTTTACAATAATATTTAAAGTATTGCAAGAGTAGATATATCGTTAAAGTTTGTTACAGCTTTGTTATTGAAACCTATTTTTCCCCCAATTTTTGATTAAAAAAAATCCTGTTGTCAAGTAATTGTTTTTGTAACTCGTGTATTTTTTATTTTTAAATTTTCAACAAATCTGCAAAGTTAAGTCGAAATATTAACGGCTATAAAAATATATAAATATAATATTCTTGACCTTATAACTCCTCATACTCTATCATTCGCCTAATCATACTTTTCCATCTTTATAAAATACAATTTAACAATATACCAACCCTTATCCCTCTCTAATCCATCCATCAGTGCTATCAGCATCCACACCTCCGCCTTTCTCGAAAAACAAACTAAATCCACACTCAATATAACCCGGGAAGCAAGAATTAGCAAGATTATACATCAACGATCCGCGCATCACTGACTATCGCAGTAATTCGCCGCTTGTTACCGTCTCATTCATCAGCGCACGTGCGCACAAATAAGTGTGACTCGTCCTGCCCGCGATACGGCCTACTTTATTATCTCCGGCCAACGCGTTCAAACACATAGCTCGACCAACAAACGCGTTCGTTACGATCCTCACTTGGCACTCGCAAATGTAAAAGCGAACTCTCTCTCTCTGATTTGCCATCGAGAAACAGCTGAATAATAACGAGCGCTGGACGCGAAAATTGACATATGCATACGTAATTTTTCGCGTATCGCGAAAGCGTTACGTAAAACACGGCTCCGAGTGTACTTTTCGACTGTGAAATCAGGGCAAAACCGAACGACACATTTTAACGAAACAATTTCGCGTCGCTCGTTTTCCGAAAATTACAGAGGCTAAAAAAATTAAATCACTGAAAAGTTTTAATTACTAATTACATGTGGGTCAATAAAAGCCCGCGCGTAAACGCTTGACGTAGGTAGCTCCGTGCGCGCGTGCGAGCGATGTAGGTCATCCAGGCAGTATGAAAACAAATACGACTGGAGCTTGCGCGCAGGCAGCCCTCTGCTAGTACCTAACGCAATCGGCGTACATCATCCCCCGGCTTTTTACGAGCCCTCTGCCGTAAAGAGGCAACTTCGCGCCCGAGACATACGTCAGCGCTCGGTCGCGCTGCGCTATCAGAAGAATTACGTAGCTAGCTGCGAGCATACGTCTCTTTGCCGCGTGGCTATCTCCCCGCTGAAAATCTGGCGTAACAGTCGCCTTTTTCCGTTTACCTCGGAACTTTGCCGCCTTTGGCCCATCCCTTCTCTTTGGGCACATCCATTCTATTTTTGGCTCCGCCGCCAGAGCAGAAACTTTCGACAGGTGGTGGTGGCTGCTGGCTGCGAGGAAAGTTGCGCGGAAGCCTATGTAAAGCTCTCGTTCGAATGGGAAAGCTCGAGGTCTTAGGGGCGCGCGTTGGGTGTAAGGGAGGAAGGATCAGGAACATCGGCTGGGAATTACGATCTGGTTCTTAAAGTTTGGAGTGGGGTGAGTGAACGATGGGTTTGGATTAGTTAACAAGATATCTCTTCGTTTCTCTCTCTCTCTCTCTCTCTCTTTACCTTTCCCTCTGTCATTTCTTTGGGAGGAAAAATCAGAATCTTGAGGCGTCTTTTCGAGATGTGATTCGATGTGATCGCTGTACTTGAATCTTGCGTAAACATTTTCGTTTATTTGACAAAGTAGATAATTTGAAAAAGCAAATAATTGTTTAACTTAAATTTTATAAATGATCTCTATAAAAATATTTTTTCACGTAAGCAAAACGTTTGAGTAAATGAAATCTACAAAAGCAAACTAATTAGACATTTTAAACTTTTTATATATACTTTAGTTAAGTAAAATAGATTAAAGCAATAATTATAGCCAAGCAGAGGCGCACGTTTCATGTGTCATTAAAAGACCAGTGCCCCCCTGACAAATCAAATACTGCAATGGTAATTACCATATAATTAAAACAGTTCGCGTTTTCAGGGTGCACGAACCATAAAATTGCTCTAGCTTCTAAAGCAGGATAATATAGGTATAATACTTTACTTTACTTTTATAACAGTCACATTCTTTTTACAAACTGCAGTATTTTGCTTTGAAACCACTTAGAAACATTACTTTAATGCACTTTACTTCCACTCTCGACTAAGTATATTAAATGTCTTCTAAACTGTATAATAATAATTTCTACTAAAATTACGAGTTTGCGCTCAAAGACTTATGAAGTAATTAGTTTTGTCAACTGTACTTGATGTATAATGAGCATTGTATTTATTTAATACATTTAGAAGATTACATTATTGTACGTAATTGCTTAAATACTTGAGTAAGTTTTTTTGTAAAACTTATCAAGTGAAGTTAAAATTTATAATCTATTTAGTAAACCTTGTTCATCTAAATAAAATTTACTTTTTACTGCAAGCTTTTTTAGAGAATTTTACCAAGTAAAATTAAAATTTATAATTAATTTAATCTATCTTTTTTATTTTAATAATATTTACTTTTGCAATACTCTTAGAGGGAAGTTATAAGCAATTAGTGTCGTATCATATCACACTTTTTGATGTATTCAAATAATGTTTTGTATGGGCTACAGGAAAAGGTATAACGAATGGACGTTTACTATATTTCAAACACGATCAATCATTTTGATGAACTTCATGTTTCAGCTGAACGTATACACCAATAACTTACGTATCAAATACATTTTTAGCTGGAAAACTTTCCTTTCTAATAAAACAATAATAAAAAAGTCACATTAACAGTAACGCACCCATCAATTACAAGAAATCAACAAAAATGTAACTATCTCAAAATTACGCAACTCTAAACCCCACAGATGCAACTACCTCGACGCACCCTCCCCGCACAACATAAAAATCGGAAAAATCCGCCCCAGTACCGCTGAATGCTAGCTCCCATCCAGAAGAAAAAAACCGTTACCCATGTGTGATCCAGCAATCGACTCTGAATGCATCACCGAGCCCCTCAAGCACCCATTAAATGCGCAGCGCAACAGCTACCACGCGCGTGCGCGATGCGTCTTAATTATCGGCAAATAATCGTTGCCCCCCGCCGTTAATGGAAACGCTCGCTCGCATACAGTGAAAAAAAAAGCCGCGGAAAAGAAAATCTCGCGTGCGTGGGCGATTTCAAGCGCGGCAGCCGAGCTTTTTAATGGAGATTTACCGGTTTCAAGCGGCTGATCTCGCTGTTCGCACGCGTAATTTCCCGTGTATATCGATTCGCGTCGTGCGGCGGTTGCATTTTCTCACGATAATTGCCGGATTGTTATTGCGCCTGGTAATCCAGCGTCGACTGTCGTGACGTATTGTTGGCGTATGTGTGCGTGTTATGACCCTTAGTTTCTTGGCGGCTGCGAGGAGTGTAACGATTTCTTTCGCATTAATTATTAATGCAGCGAGGAGGACGGAGCCATTAGGGGGGTTTCTGCCTTTTTTTCTGCGCCGGTTTAGCGGGAAAGTACGGGAGTTGTCGAATGGCCGCGAGGCTTTAATGGGGCGTAACAGAGGATCGAGCGCGGCTGAAACGGCAGTTGGAGGAGTTTTAGGCTTTATCTGTGATGAAGACTGGTTCTGTCTGTAGTTGTTGGATAGAAAGAAAACGTTGGAAAGAAGTGATTGTGGAATTGATTGCTGTTTAAGGTAAAGATGAAACGTTGAAAGAACTGTATGATTATTCTGATCTCGCTGCTTTCGTTGGTTGAAATTATAAATTTTAATTAATTATCTTGATACGAAATTTTTCTATTTATCATTTGTACGTTATTATTCGGATCTCAACTCATTTCTTTGTGTTAACTGTAATTAATTCCACTTTCTTTTTCACTTTAATAGAAACTTTTACATTTTAAAATACAAAATAAACATGATTTAATAAAAACTTTTTTAATTATAACGCAATAACACAAAGAAAAATCATCAAGAGAATAGCCCAAACATTTATCATAAAACGTATACTGGCTTCATCCACAACTCCCCTACCTCACTGAAACAAACTAATTTTTTAATCGAACCCAGAGTAATTCAAAATTACCCAAAATTACACGCGCTAAAAGCTTCGGCCAATGAAATTCAATTACAACCGCGCTACAACGCCTCGTACCCGCGATATTCCAATTCCGCCAACCGGCATCGAGCTCGGCGCGCGTAATTAAAAAGCATTTAACAAGCGATATACGAACAGACTCGTAATATTTCCAGCTCACACTCGCTGATCCGCTGCAGCGGCGGCTCAGCCTCGTATACAAACGATTCCAGCTGCAGGCTGGCTCGCAGCAGCGACGTAACTCCGCCGGAGCGCGAGATATAATC
This sequence comes from Eupelmus urozonus, assembly GCA_900480035.1. Lineage (NCBI taxonomy): Eukaryota > Metazoa > Arthropoda > Insecta > Hymenoptera > Eupelmidae > Eupelmus > Eupelmus urozonus. Next base: position 11,346 of record UELX01002208.1, read on the forward strand.
CCCCGAAGTATAATCGGACCGAGCGCGCCGGGTTAATTGAAAATAATCAGCCGACATTCTATCAATTGGGCCAAGCCGATTTTCCGTGCGCGGGCTCGGATGGAAAACAGGGTTACCTCCATTCGTCCGGCTTTTTTCAAACAATTCTGGGGTGCGAAAATTTTGGTACGGGTGGATGATTACTCGCGCGGTAATTTGCACTTGCGTGATTAAGTGCGATAATTGATTGCAGGGCTAATGATCTCTGGGTTAATGCGCTTTAACCCGAGAGGACTGCGTTTGCTTTTGTGTTGGGCTGCTCAAGGTGGGTCTGATTTCGCGTGTGAATTTGGCCTCGGTGCCAGGGAAAAATGAGTGTTTGCTGGTAATTGATTATGAACTGGTTTGTTCAAATGATAAAATGAGTAAATTCTGTATTAGTAAGGTAAGACGTGAAATAAATTTATAGAAATACGTATAAAAGAGAATTTAGTAAGTCTAGCAAAAATTTCATTTAATTTCAAATGGATTTTTAAAATTTCATTAAGTTGCGAGAGAAAGAAGTTTTAGCGAAAAGGACAAAAAATAAATTTCAAAAGTAATTCAACCTTTCATTTCCAGAGAAATGGTGAAAATGCAGCTAAATGTACAATTTAGTTCAAATGAAAAATAAAAAATATCCTCGAATATTCTCACGATTTCAAATATATTTAATATTCATAGTAAAATGTAACATAACAATGTATACGGCATTATAATATACACTATTCCTCACCCAAACAAGAAAAAGCAATTCCGAATTCCCAAAACAATCCTTATAATCCAAATCCATCTCTTCACCTTCCATACCAAGAAAGCACAAAAGCTCAGACCTTAGCAACCGCGAGCATCGGCATCGAAAGGCACAATACAATCCCAAAGCAGGTCTCGCTTTCAGCCAATCATGCGAGCTCGAGCGTATTAGGATTAGCATCAGCTACCAGTGCTGCCGCGCATAATACAAGCAGCCAATTAAATGAGCCGTGCTCACGCTTGTATTATTATGCAGATGAGTCGCGTGTCCCGATGAGCGAGTGAAACATCACGCGCCGCGGAGCGCAAACAAACGAGCGTTTGGTGAATGATGAAAACTCTGGACATTAAAGGAGTTTCGCGCGGGGAATATTTTTTTTTTTTTAATGACTCTCGATGTTTTTTGTGCATTCGGAATTTTCGGGACTCGCAAAGTTACAAGTTTAATCAACGTTACAGTGCGGCTTTACTGTTGGGTTGGATTATTCCGGCTGTGGGTGTGCGAGTGTAATTTAAATAAAGTACAGAGGCGGATAATAATTGGGACAACTGCGCTCTGAATATTGTTTGTTCGTTTGCTTTTTGACATAGCTAATCAAGGGAGTTATGAAATGCAACCATAAAAAGGATATGAAAATATTTAACTGGAATCAATTAAATGTTTCATGACAAAATGTAATGAAAATATCAGTTTCATCGTGAACCTACAGCAATCAAATCTCGCTCCGCTTTCACATCCCAATAGAAGCCAGCGATTTATACACAAAAAAATTCCAAGAAAAATTCTCGCTTTACACCATAATTAAAAAAAAATACAGCCTCACCCTCACAGCTACAACCCCAGCACGCTAATTTCCCAAAAAAAAATCGTTCCCCGTAACGAACCCGGCAGACCGCCGGAGAGCAAACGCGCCCGCATCGATTCCCAACCCTTTGGCTTTTCGAGCTCATCACACTGCCGAGACCTTGTACTTTGTCGCAGCGACGAGAGGAAAACGCGCACCGTCCGAAATTGCTTCCGTATGCGCGCATTACGCGGCGCGCAACTTTCCCTGCTTTGTCGCGGCCTCTCGTAAACGTTTTCCACCCGAGCCCCTTAATTTTCCGTCCCCGATCTTTCGGGCCCTTTGACGCGCGCGCGGGGCTCGCTCGGCGAATAGTTTCTAAGCGAGACGAGAGCTTTATGAATTTTGCGAGGAGTTGCGCCCTGCGTGCACGCGCGCGTTTATGAGGGAGCATTGTTTTATCGATAAAGCGGACGCTTGGCTGGATCGCGGAATGCGGCTGCGCTGGGGGAAAACATCTTTGGGGAGGTTTTAAAGCTGAACTGCTTGTAGTGTGCGAGAGGTTAATGTTCAGGTATTTTCTGGTTTTTAATTGTGAGGGTCTGGATTCGGATGATACATTGTTTTAATGATAGTATTATCTTAGATATTTTGGATTTTTAGAGTGAATGATCTTGATATAGAGTATTGTTTAGTAAGTATCGAATTAGGTCAACGTGCCTTTGTTATGATGAGCTAATATGAACGCCAGTATTTTAATAGTGCATTGATTTTATGAATATTTCTTGCTCTAATTAAATATTCATAATATTCATTTTATTATGTAGATTATATAAGAGATCTTAAAATGCTACAAAAATAAAATTTTAAATTAAATATGCTTATTATCATAAAAATGTGATTTTTATTTTTACGGCTTAGAAGTTATTGCGCAATTTCAATTAAATTGAGAAATTCTAAAACTGTAATGAAAATTATTAACCAAGTAATTAAGCTAATACTTGCTCAATATAATATACAATGTACCCTTAATTTCGTAACTTTGCTAAGTATTCTAATTGAACTCCATCACAAAAGCCCTATTCACCAACAACTTAAACACAATACACATCACTTTCAGCCTCCAGAAAACAAACCAAATCAATGCAAATCACAAACGCAGCTTCTTTCACACGCTACGCCCACCTTTTTTTTCTCATCGAGCTTTCGGCTCAAAAATTTCAATAAAGCCGCTAACGACTAGTCAAGCACACCCCCCTCTCCATTCACACCTCCTTCATAAGCCACACATACGGCTGCTCGTGTGTACACGCCCATTCAAGCTCACAAAGCTCGCGGGCGCGAAAGAAGGCGAGAAGAACCGGCTGCTGCACGCGCACACACACACACACTGCGTTGTGAAAAGGTCCTCGGGGCTCAACACCAGCACAAGAAGAAGCAAAAGCAGCTGCAGAAGAAGAAGAAGAAGCAGCAGCCGCCAGGTTAACGACCCATAAAGCCCGCGCGATTCGAATGCCTCTCGGGCTTATATGCGCGCGGGCTTGTGCGTATAGGTACGCAGCTCTTCGTTATTATCCGAGATCTCAATCGAGCCGCGCTTTATTGCCCGCACTTTATTGAAGGCGCCGGGCTGCAGCAGCGCGGCCCGATGAATGCTATCGAGAGCTTTCAGCTCGTCGAAGTCGCGCGCGCGCGGCCGCTTGACGCGCGCCCAGGCCCCTCGAGACAGCCGCGAGGCCAAAAGAGCGGACTGGATCTATATAGACGAGAGACAGCCGAGTGTATAGGGACACGGGGGGCCGGGGGGAATAGAGAGGATAGGGAATTTTCCATTTCGGAAGATTCTCGGGGGGAAATTGACTCTTTATAATGCTGTAATTGCAAATGCCGTTTTGTTCGGTGCTTTAACGCCCGGGCGATCGGTTGCTGACGAGGTGAAGTTTAATTGCTAATTAGGATGCCGGGGGGTGTTAAGCAGCTTCCTTTGCGAGAGTTTGAGATGAAGATGGCGCTGGCTTGTTTGGAATTTAGAATGTAATTAGTGGGGGATATTATTTATTTTTTAAGAATTTGGGTTGGTAATGAAAAGGGGTTTTGAGAGCTGTGGTAGGTATAGAAATATGTGATTTTTATTTAGTACTAAAGAAATTGTATTTTATTCCGAGAAAGTACAAAGGCCTTTTACCGCGGAATATCGATGTTACAGTAAAATAGCGGCTTATTTTAAACGGATACTCTAGCAATAAATGCAAGGAATGAAATTTTTCGTCATTACACTTTTACAGGCTGTCGTTTCGAAATCTCGGGCTCTCGTGAAAAAAATATAAAAGAGCAGCCATCAATTGTAACGTAAAAATAAATTCTTACTGTTCGCAGATTGACGAAACATTTTTAGGGTCGGATATGCGGGAAAGCTTAGTGGATCGAAAACTGTAGCGCCGCGCTCGTATTTTCAATGAAACTACGAGCAACGTGAACTTAGAATGAAAATTTTCCATTTGAGGATAAACTTTTTCATCGGGCAGATAGCCTCGCCGCATTTCAACTCGTAAAATTCAAAATCATGAATCATTATACCGTCACTTTGCGATATCAAAATTTTTATACCAAGTGAACTTTTACTAAGTGAAACCGTCTCAAATAAAAGTAACTTTGCACATACGAATCGCTACTTTATTTCACCAAAACATTGAATCCACGCTCGCTGCAACTTAAAAAATTAATTTAACCTCTATCGATAAAAGAAACCAGCAATCCCCAAAAGTATTTTCGCTGTATCCCAACGCAGCCCATTCAAATTTTCACTTAACACAAAATATCTTTCTATTCACAAATACGCGGCGTTCCGCGCGAGAAAACATTACGAAACGAGGCATTCGCGCTTTATAATAGACCGCTGCAAAACTGAACGGCGCACCGGCATTACGAAATTCGATTAAAATGTTTTGTAATTGAAAACAAAACCGCGCTAGATTGAAAAGCGAGCAGTCAAACAAGTGTCCCGCATCTCTGTAATTAACGGCTCAAGCGCGAGCGCATTTCAGCAGTAGTTATGCTCCCGGCATCTATATCCGCAGTCCCAGTCTGCATGTGCACACGCCCCCGACGTAATAAAAGACAAGGCTAGCTCTCCCTCGTGCCTCCCCCTTCCTTTTTTTTCCAGACGGTACGTGCGTCCCGCGAAAAAGCAGTGGTAACGTGAAGCAGCCCCTTTCGTTTCTTTTTTTCTTTTTCTTTCTGCGCTCTAGCAGAAGGTAACTCGATGCTTCGTTAATGCGCGGACGCGCTACGGGCGCAGGGCGGCCTGGATGAAAGCTCGAAAAAATAATTATGCGCGGCGATGGTGGAAATTTCGTGCGTGAAGGCTCGTGATTATTTTACGCTTATTAGGGCGGCAGGGGGGAATAGTAAGAATTTTTAATTAATTTTAAAATGGAAGGAGAATTATTTTAAGGAAGAGGGTCGTGCGCTGAGTTTGTTATTTGAAAATCCTTCATAAAGCGAAATTTCTTTTATTTTATAAAGAAATCAGTTAACTTGTTGAAAATAAAAAACGTCGTTTAAGCTCAATCTTTTTATATTTTAAATATAAAACATAAATAAATTCAACACTCCGATAGGTACCATAAATTATCAAACATCCCAAATAAAATGCACATATCCCCTCAACTTATAAACAACTATCCGTCAGCCCTTCAACAACCCATCCACACGCGTCACCCGCAGCCAGCGTGATTAATCATCCAAAAATTCTAATCAACTCTCGCTACAGCCCGCGAACAAAGTAAATTCGATGCAGCCCCGATATATCGATCAAAATGCGGACAGCCCTTTCTAATACACCCCCATCGCGCGGATACATCGCTCTCTCTCCGCCCTACTACAGCGGCGCACAAATGATCACGCGGAATTCCAATTATTCGCAATTAACTTAGCGCTTGCGCTGGGCTAAGGCATTCCTAGGCGCCTGCATCGTACATCATTGGAGAGCTAGGCACGGCAGGCCCGAAAACGCGAGGCGAGGATACTAACCTGGTGTGATGCTGGGAAAAGGTTGCCCCGGCAACGAGGGTGGATGCTCGTCCTCGGGCGAGCGTTCCGAGGCGTAGCCCTGGTCTTGCGGCTCGCCGCCGGCCGTCAGCTTGTGCAGTTTTAGGTCCACGCACTTGTTGCCCTTGGGCGGGGGGTTTGGCGGCTGCTGATCCGACTGGCCCGACTGCTGCTGCTGATGTAAGGGAAAGATGAGTTAATATAGGGCTGTGGTGGTCTGGGTTGGCTGAATTTATTGAATTTGTAGGTGGAGGGAGGAGATGAAATTTAGATTTGTGGATAGGTGGCTGTATGAATAAGGATGATGAATGAAAGTTAAGGAAAGTAAGTACAAGAGGTTTGTATTTAATCATTTGCTATGGCAATTTTGAAATATTTATTGTATTATGGAAAAAAATAGAAAAGATTTTTATTAAACTACTGGCATTGTTTGCGAGGATTAAAATAAAAGAAGCTTATCCGTTTTTCAAAAACCGCCGATTATTAAAGTTTAAATCTGGTAAATATTCCTCTGTAACATCCCTTTGTTCCCGCTTTATTAAAGTTACCATGGGCACAGGATGACAAAACTGCTAAACCAGTGTACTCTAATTTAATCATGAAACTGTAACAAAGTTCAGCATCAGCGGTATACAGTAGTTACAACCCGCCATATTAAATTTTCCCCTCTAATATAAAACACTATAATTTTTCTCATTCAATTTTCCTCCCCCACAAAACCACACCAAAACCAAAACCATCATCCCCCTAAAACAAAAAACCCATCCTCACCTTCTGCTGGTTCTGCTGCCTGTGCTTAACCAGCTCGCAGTCCGGCTTGTGCACCATTTTCAGCAGCAGATCGTCGTCGATCTTATCGATCGAAATCCGACTTGCGTGGGTGGGCCCGCAGCCCAGCTCGCCCAGCGAGGGCGCGCTGCGCTTCGTCGAGTCCTGGCGGCGTTTCGGCAGCGTGCCGGAAGTGTCGAGCTCGGCGCTGCGGTGGGCCGGCCGACCGCGGGACAGAGTGCTGGAGTTGCGCCGCCATTCGTGCTGGTGGTAGTGGTGATGATGGTGGCAGCCGGAGCCGACGCTGCCGGCGTCGGAGCCGCGGCTTCTGCGGATCGACTCGGCGTGACGGCATTTTATCAGGTCGATGCCTTCTTGACGGTACCTGTTGGGGGGCAGGGGTTTTGGTGAGAATCTTTTGGAGGTGCGGTGTCTTTGGTTACGATGATTTTTGTAGGGTGATATTTTTATTGTATGGAAAGTTGTATATAAGTTTCGAAGAGTCTTTGTTTAATTAACTCTACTTTAGTAATGTTGACTTTTCATTGTTAAAAAATTATATTTGTTAGGAAAAACTGAAATCTTGAAGTAAAGAATTATTTAATTGGACAAAAAAAATTTAAAAAGAAAGAAACGAATAAAATTATCCCATTGAAACTTTACACTACAGTCGTACACAGTATCATTATAATAGCTTAAAAAATTTTCTGTTCTCCCGTCATCCTTATCATATTACTTTAATTCTCTTCTCATCGGTCTGCATGCAAACTCGCTCTGCTTTTGGAAAATTAAAACTTTAATGCGAGCGCTCTAAAACTTTTCTCGTGAAGCTCATTACCCGCGAGTAAGAAAGACCCTTCGAAAAAAGGATAGAAAAAATTTAAAACAACTTTTCTCGTTAAAAAAAAAAAAAAGAAAGGGACGACCGTTAAATTGTTGCGCAACGTCTATAAAAAAGCGCTTACTTCCAAGGATCTCCCTCGAGCGACTCTTCCGATCGATGTTTCACGAGGTCCAAGGTATTCGTCGGCTCGTCCGTAAAATGCGCGCCGACGTGCCTCTTCTTGTGTGGCAGAGTGCCACCGAGATTGCCGCAGATAGTGTCGGTAATGACATTATTATTCTCCCCGGTATCATCTTCCAAGGAGTCCTTCCCGTCAAGGTGATTTGGCAGTGAACCGCAAAATTTGTATCTGCTGCAAAAAAAAGTCATAACACGGCAAGATTTAATCGCTGATCTCTGATCTGATCTTCTATATACACAATCTTTACTTTTTAGACAATAAAACTTTAAATGGCCATTTTCAAAAACTAAAATTTGCCAACCATAATTTCCCAAGTAATGCATAATTTATAAAATCGCTAGACTATTTCCATGCAAGCGTCTAAGAACCTCATTGAAATTCTTTCGCCGAAAGCCGCCTCTCTTTTCTAAATCTTTAATCGGGTTTCGTTATTCCGGAAGAGTTGAAAAGGGGGGCGCTGCAAGCCCGACACGGCTACAGAGGAGGGTAAGATGCATATGCTAAGCCAATTCTATTACAATCCTTTTCTCCGATTTTTCCGTTTCGTCGTTGGCGAAAGCTTTTACGATCCAAGTCGCGCGCGCGCGTCAAGGAAACGAAAGAGTTCGCGTATATACGAGAAGGTGGGGGCGGTAGGGAGGGGGAATTGCCGGCTGTGCGCGAGGGCACAATCGTTTTACTCCTTGTCAAGTCGCGAGACTCGAACAATAATGATACGAGCACGTGCCGAGCGCCGATATACGCGGAATATCGTATTTCAAATTGGATTACGGCTTGGGCTTTGATCGAAACGTTTTTATTCTGCATTTCTTGATCTCGCGAGGCTGTTTGAATGCCGGAATTAGATTTGCTTCGATTGAGTTTGTTTGAGAGGATATTGCGAGCGGATTAAGGGTATTGTTGAAAGAATTACAATTTTCATTTTGAAATGATGGATTTTGATAATTTATTCTAACTTTTTACCTATACAATGCAACGAATAATGAAGTCAACATTGAGCATCGAACCCAAGAACGAAAGTACAAAGACTAACCTCCAAAAACGCTTTTATCTCTAAAACAGCAAATCGCCATTCATCAACAATGACGACCGGGAATTGGAGCACCAGAGCAAACGAAGTCAAAGCTCATATATATAATACACAAAAGTATTCGAAATTTAACTCAATCCTCATCCTAAGAAGGAAATCCAGCAAAGGCCAAAATGAAATCTCGTCCTTTTTCCTTACTCCACCAACTATACTTCTTTTCACGCAGTTGCAATAGTCTCTAAGAGAGCTGCTGTGTTAAAAGAACAGAAGGCAGCTCTGTTCTTCCCGAAACCGGAAGTGCCGGGACTCCCTGACTTCCAGCTGCGCGCGCTCGCGCTAGTAACGACGCTTTATTGTTTCTAGATGGTGCGAAACGCGATATTGGCTGTAGAACTCGGGAGGCTCTTTGAGGATTCGGTTTCAGCCTAATTTAAAACGGGACTGCGGCCTCGAGGGGGCTTTAAGAGGGTAGGCGTGCAGTTTTGATGAAATTGTAAAGTGATGCCTGAGGAGAAATGAAAAATGCGTGTTTGTAAGGTAGCTGTTTGACAAGCTTGAGAAAAATTGGTGAATAAATTGTCAAGCAGTGCGGACGACTTTAATGAAATCAAGTTAGTTCCGGAGCGGTTGTACAATTGTGCATTCTGATTTCTCGATAATGGCAAATCGGATTAATATGATATTGATGGAAAATTGCGTATAATTAATAATTACCGCGTACGGAGTGACTCCAATTAGTAATGAATTGACAAATTTCTCGTAATTGGATCATTACCTTACCAAAGTAGATTAAAAGACAATCGGTACAAAATAAAAGCATTAAAATAATTTGAATAATGAAGTCACCAAAACAAACAATTAAATTTAAACCAATCAGTAACCGTACTGAATTTAATACTAATTAAATATACACAACACACCGCGTAAAAAAATAAATATATAAATTCTTGATCGCGCCCACTTCGAAAACTTCAGAGCCACTAAATTAGGCAAAAGAATGAGCATCGCTGAAACGTTAAGTCCCTCGAATTATCGCGTCAGAGCTCGGCACAGAAAATAAGGAAGCACGAGAGAGCAGGCCCGTTAATAGGCAAGCCAAAGAATTAAGCTCCCCGGCGTTCAAGCTCGGCCATCAAAAGACTTTAAAAGCTCGCTCGCGTATAATTCCAGGGGTATACGTATATAACCTTTAGAAGAAGGGATGAAAAAGTAGAGCCATCAAAGTCATCGTTAATAAGATTTCAGCAATAATAATTCAATCCCCCTTGAGGTCGGCGCGCGCGCGTCGGTATGAAATAACGCGCTCTGCCTCTTGCATAATTACAGCTGCGCGAAAGAGCGGGCATCGATTAACGGCTCCGTTTAATATCGCCGAGCGGCCTAACGACTTCCGGCCTTAGCGATCAATTTAGCGTCGTTAAGCGCCGCGGGGCTATAGTAGCGGTGAACTTCGTCTCGCGCATAGGTATGTATATATATATATATCCGGAGGAGCCGTTGAAGGCGCTTTTAAAATTTTGGGATATAGGCGATTTGGTGCGAGGATGTAGGGGAAGAGGGAGAGGGAGAATGTGGCTTCGCACTTCTGGAGGAAGTGGTATATGTGTATCGGAGAGTGGTCATGGTACTACGTGACCTCGATGTGTATTTCGTTTAATAATTCCGCGCGGAAAACAGGAGCTGGCCGGGCTGAGCGCGTTCCAGTTTCGGCCAAATGGCTTTCGAAAGATAACAAACATTTAATTGAACGCAGCCCCGAGGTTATGGGAAATGAGTTTTCATCATTATATATACGGCGATGCGAGCTTTCTTGTATTATATAACTGTATTAATGTTCATCTGTCTTATATTTAATTATGTATAACAATTATATTTTAAAATGGGTTTTAATTTAATTTTAGCGTAATAAGTTAACATCTTAAAAATTTGCTGATTCATCAAAGCCGACTTTATGCATAGTAATTATAATGGACAACTATTTTCATAATAAAATATTTAAAGTAAAGAAACATTTGATCTATTTGAAAAACTAAATATAAAAGCACTTAAAGTATGACTCAGGATCGTAAAATACTTTAAAACTTGTAAACAACCTAGGAGCTAAAGCAGCTTCAAAAATTATTTATATCTTAATGCATAATAAGAAGGGTCTTGGAAAGGTATTGTGAAAATTTTGGTCGGTTTTTCCTTTACTAGAAAACGAGGTAATTGGGTTACAAAGTTGTAAAATATATTGTCCGCTATCATTTCAAAAGAAAAGTTTGAAATGTAAAACCCATAATTTTGAATTGTGAATTCGTATAATGAAACTAAATTATTTTAAGAACTTTAAATTTCGAGTATCGTAAAAAAATTATTAATTTAATAAAATCATTTCTTGAAAGCGACATAAATTTTATTATATATTTATAAATAGTTTAAGTGAAAATAACTTAACATTATACACTATAACCTTTATTTAACCATCTTTTAAAAATCACTTTTAATAAAATACGTTACAATGCTAAAAAGTCACTTCGAAAAATGTATTCATATTTTTTACACCTGATCGTGCCGTCTATCATTTTTTTATTTAAACTCCCCCTATATTTATGTTTCCTCGCGTCCTTTATCGTCCAAAGATCGCCGCAACATTTTTTCAATATTTCATCTACACTATTCATGGGTTGTAAAAAGACACACTGAAAGTGCAATTCGCTGTCCCAACGCTCTTACGATCCAATGCTCCAGCAATGACAAAATCATGTTAGAGCCCTGGAATAATATATAAATTTTACGTCCCGTGATCAAAGGAATGCCAAGTGCTTTACGTAAACCAGTCACATGCGGAAATTTCTGTGAAAATCGCACTGAACTTTCGCAGAATCTAGCAAAGCAGAGAGCGAGGGTAGCTGAAGTGGTTAGCTCTTCACATTTATATAGGAGTGTATATGGGAGTACGTGGGTCGAGCTGTTACTGTTGCGGTCTGGTGCAAAAGGGATGCGACGTGGCTCGAGTTCTCATTAGCAATGTAAACTTTGAACGACTTCGGCGCACTGTTATGGGATATTACCGATGAATGTTCGAAACGTATGCAGCGCTTCTATGAGGCGCATTGGTCGATTATTAATTTATGCATCGGATCGGGTTCTGGGCGAGTATTTGCGCTGGAAAAGATGAATTGCAAAATAGTGTAAGGGTTGAAGGTGAGCAGAAAAAATTGTTAAATTTATGAGGTAGGTGAATTTAAGTTGATTTTAAACGTATTCTGTACTCGTAGTTTTTTATGTTGTATAAAGTCGTAACTTGATTCTCGGAATTTTTTTAAAAGAATTCATTTAGAATTCATATCGCGATTGCAAGCAGATTCATAGTTCTGTAATAAATTAAATATTCATTTTATACAATGAATTTTTGGTTTCTTTTAATATAAATGTTAACAAAACGTTATTTGTAAAAAAAAATGATTTTGAGCACAAATAACCATAAGTTTAAGAGTAAATTTATACTTATAATACTTTCAAAAACACGGAAACGAAACACATATAATTAAAGAATCTTGACAAAAAATTCCCCTAAAAATACATTTAAAATCCATCAACGACCGCAATCCCACCCCCGCAAAAAAATCCTCTACCAACTATTACAAACACATTTTCGTATTACCCGCCGCAAGAACCGACCCGTCCGACTGCCTGCGCCGCTAATACTGCCCAAAAACCTTAACGCGGGATTAATAGGGTAAAAGCTCGGTCGCGCAAGCTCCGAAGTGTATCCAAAGTGCGCGCTCTGCAAGCCTCCAGACTAAAGAAGAGGCTCCGACGCTTTTAATTACCGACCACTTCCGTTTTATACGTTGTACGGGTGAGCAGACGGAGGGAAAGCTCGACCTTTGTGTGCTTGCGAGGAGCTTTAAGCTTGCGCTTAGTTGATCCCGTTCGATTTGCATGCGGACCAGAGCGGCGAGAAAGAGAGTGGCTGTGTGAGGGGGAAAAGCGCGCTGATGCGCGATTAGTGGATAGTCGAATGCGTAGAGCACGCTGAGATGGTTATTGAATTCCGGATGGTGGAAGCCTGCCGGGGTTATATGTACTCTGGTGCTTTGGTAAGCTGAGTGAGGGGCGGATGGTAACTGTTCAGTTGTAATGATTAGGGGATTAGTGAATTATTAGGGAAATTTATTTATCTATAGTTTTAAATGGTATATAGATTTTTCACGAGTTCTTATTTACACCATGGAAGAGTTTAATATAAAAATAAAAATGTTATTTACAAAAATATTTTTCTTTTACTGCGTTAATAATTAACTTTAAAATAACTTTAAATCCATTTTCATAATGTAAGATATTTAAACTTGATCATTATTTTTAATACTTTTAGTACTTTTAAGTTTGCGCTAAAGCATAATGAATATATAAAAGCTTATAAATGTATATTTAGTATGATAAACTTTTTAAATATTTATGACTGGTTATAAATTCTTATATATATATATATATTAAATAATGATTTATTATTAATGATTTATTCGGGATTCTTAATTAAACGTAAATAATTGAGTAATCGCAATAATATATTTCGAATGTCCGCTTGAGCAATAAAATTGGGACGTGACCTATTTTCCAACGTACTTCCCAGATGAAAAATTACAGTAATAAACTGCTTCCCCTTTCTCTTAAGACTTCATAAACAGAACCAATTTCAGAAAAACAACCAGTAATTTTTTGTAATTAAGAAAATCGTTAAAATTCTTCGTCACTTCTACCACAAACATATTTGCTTAATTATAAAATATAGAAAGTTGTAGCTTTGCTAAATTCATTAAACTAAAGGATGCATAGATTATGACGAGTAAATTTGTATTTAACATACTACGCAATTTCCATTTAATTGAATTTAATATTTATTAAAAAAATATCATCTAAAATTTTTAACTAAAATCTAAGATCATTCTACATTGACATTTCAAAACATTCGCATTTTTCAAAAAAGTTCAACAAAAAACTTGAAATTTCAGAATAGAAAAATCCAAGTTCCAACGACAATCGTGACCCAAAATCCCAGCGCCCTTCCGCCCGCCGAAAACTACATTTTCCAAACGACAAAAACTACAATCCAAAAACTTCTCAACTTAACCCGCGCCTCGGGTATATGTACAAAGCTGCTCCCCTCAGCTCGCGCGCATACTAATTCTCCAATGCAAACTTCTTCTCCTACAGCAACGCCCTCACGACGAAAGATAACAAAAGCATCGTTATGACGCAACTTTAATATTTTTTTTTCCCTCCTCTAAACTCGCTCAAAGTGGAATATCATAGCCGAGCGGGCGCTCGGGTAGCCTACTTTGCAAACAGTCAGGGTCCTTTCGGCTTGCGCCGAGCGCACTCGAGTGTGTGTATATACGTGCTCCAAGACGACGCGCAGCGTACTAGACGTATATATAACCACTCGCACGTATATATACATGCATACATAGACGTACACAGCAGACGGAGGCTGTGACCCGAACGCAATTTATTTTCGAACGAGCTGGAAGTAGCGTCGGCATGCAGGATGGAGGACAAGAAACGTGGGATCCGCAAGGCAGTTGTATGGTCGAAGGGAAACTATGAGAAATTACGCCGCTCGGGGAGATAAGACGGAGTGCGCTCGTCGGTTGACGTAAGAACAGCGCTGGCTCTGTGTAATTCAGGCAAGGGCGGCATTCCCTCGTTCTTGACCTATAACTCTTGGCTTTTAGGGCTCGCTTTAGCGGTTTACGCTCGCTCGCTGTGTTTCGCGTGCTGCTTTTTTATTGAGAGGGGAGATGATCTTTTTGATTGTCGGTGGGATAATGGGGAGGGGAGTTTTGTTTTTATCACTGTTATCGGGTGAGACGTAAAGTCGCGGTTTTTAATAGGCGCGGGGTAAAAAAGTGCAGTGCGCGGGAATAAGGGGGAAGGCAATAATTTTTTGAAGAGGTACGTTTAAGCAAAATGAAAAAGTTTCGGGCTTGATTAAGATTATTAAAACTGAAGTTATAACGTTTAATAAATATTACTTGCAATTTTTTTTTAATTATCCTAATATTTTTCTGGCTTTATTTGAAAATAAAATAGAAATTAAAAATTAGTTAATGTTCCAGCGAAAGATATAGTTTCTTAAATTACATATTTTTGATAAACGAGGTTCTTATTTGCAATAATTCTTTCATAGAAAAAATTAAATAATTTTACTATCAAACCCTCAACTCACTTCTCTCTGGAGGCTCTGGAGCAGGGCACGAGTATCTTGCCGACACTAATACCCTTGGAGTCGCATAGGTTACCCGACGACTGAGCCCTTCTGCCGTTGAGGCCCTTGCCGCTGTGCCTGCTCAGATTCGAACCCATATCATCGGGCTGGCTCTCATCGTCCCTCACTACCGGCCTACCCGCCTCATCGCTGCGCCGCGGCCGATTCTCCTTATTAGCACCGGCGGGCAGCGAGGACGAGCTATGCCTGACTGGAGGTGGGGGCGGCGCCGGGTGTCGCGGACGTTTCGCCTGCGACGAGCCTTCCTGGCGCTGCTGCTGCTGCTGTTGCTGTTGCTGAGGCCGGCAGGCTGTTGCTGAACCGTTGAGGGACTTCCAGGCCTCGCGACGGCCAGCTGGTGAGACCACGCCGAGTATCACCTCCTCGCCTGGAATATGAAGGAAAGTGAAATTATAGTTTTTTGTTTTTTGGGTGGAGTGTTTGTTAAACTTTTTGGGCAGATGAAAATTCAAATTGAGAAAGCAGGTTAGTAGTTTTGAAGGAGGATATTTTAAGATTGTAAGTGAGAGTTTTTACAAATTTTCTAAAAAAAAAAGAGGTAATTGCAATGTCGAGTTAAACATTAAGTGAAAATATGTATTAAAAGTAAAAATGTTCGAGTTTTGCAAGGTTAGCACTTGTATGAGTGCTGTTTAAAGCTATTTAAGCCATTTAAACCTGATTTTCACTCGTTCTCTCAAATTCCAACATTTAAAACTCTCTTTTTTCTCACATATTTTTTACCTGAATAAAAGAAGATCATATCCATAACGTAATATTATTTTGTAGAGGCTTTTAACAATTATAATAAACTAAATGGCACTTTTACTTACAATAATAATAATTTTAAACTAAATAATAGCAAATAGTTATAATAATTATATTCAGAATTTTTATTGCGCATCAATATCAAAGAACTTGTTATACTGAATGATATATTTTTATCTATATTGGTAAAAAAGTCTAAAGTTACTAGCAATCGATTTAATTAAATTGTTATTTTCTTAAACCTTCAATAATAAAAAAAAAAACTCCTGAATCCCTAAACATTTCCAAATAAATTATTTTTCTCCTGCATCACAGAAGCAGAAACTCGCGTTTCGTAAATCATCGGTCAAAATTCAATCCTAATACCCATCAAGTCCCCTCAGTACGCTCATCCATCAATCCATTCCAAATCACCTGTAAACTAAATAAACAAGCGCACATTCCATTTGCTCAAGTGCAATTAGAATGGCCGGCAATTTTTTAAAGCAATTAAAGCCCCGCGCGCAAAACCAGGTCGATTTCCGGTCGGGCGTTATCACCCCCCCCCCCCAACTCTGATTCCGGATTTGGTGTGGGCGATCGGGCGTGAATTTCCCGGAGTGCCCTTAATTCTCACGGACACGCAGGCAGCGTTGGAGTTGCTCCAACTTCTGGCCGAGCAGCGAAAGAACTGCGAAAATTGTCGGCAATTAATGCGCTCGCCGAGCGAACGATTATTATTCAGCTTCTTTCGAGCTTAACTGACGCGTTGATAATTTGATTATTTGTTGAAACTTTGTACGGAGCTCTAATGGCGCCGAAGTTTGCTGGATCCCGGCCGGGAAGAGAGCGACGATTTTTTAACAGAAGATATAACGTCCTTTTTGCTTCGCGTACCATGTTAATAAGGGGAAAGCTGAATGCAATCGCGGAACAATGGAAGAAAGTTAAAACTGAGCTGCTTTGATGCTGAATATGAAATTCTCCGTTGCGACTGTGCGCGTAACTGTTGGGATATGAAGAGATTAAGTTTGGCTGTTTTATTCATAGTCAAGGTTTAATGAAACTACTGAAGATTACAAAATAACAATTATTTTCAGTTAAAATCTCGGCATCGCTAATTAATTTGCTTTATGAGGAAATTAAATTCTACGATTAAGCTATGACGTCGGCAGAATTTTCACTTACGTAACGGGCGTTACCTAATAAGGCTGCTATTTCTAATTATACGTTAATGAAGTGTGAAAAAAAGATTGACTAAACGAGATTAAAATTGAACAAGAAACCTTGGGATTGAAAAAGTCAACAAGTATTTTTTTTATCAGCAGCCGACTCTTTCGTCGCGAAGCAGGCGGAAAGGTGTTAGATGAAAGAAGACACTTAATCAGACGGAAAGAAGGTCATGACATTCAACTCTTCGTTGTTCGTGAAACGACAATACGCTTTCGAACGATAAACATCGTTCCCATCGTAACTCTTCCACTCTCTTTCTCTTGCACATAAACATGAATATTCTCTAGCTGTATACAGCAGCGATTTATTTAAAGTCCGCCAGACTGTCATAATTTTATCGTTTGAATTATGATTTTATCATGTGCTAAGATAATAACGCGTGTCAATTATTTGATAAAGATAAGCACTCATTAATGAAGCTCTACAAATATACTCAAAATCTACATAAAAATCAGACGTTTCTCCAAAAACCGTCGGCAACTAAACACAACCAATCCAACAAAAACGCAAAAACACCCTCACCCATCAAAAACCAAAAGCCAATAAAAATCGATCAGAAGACAACACTACGCCTCCCGACCATTGTAAATTAGCCCCGAACCGCAATATGCGCTTTAAGAGCTGGCTCTCTCGCTTCTATATCCCGCGACGCTGACATATACACAGAGCAGCCGTGGACGGCTGCGTTCGGGCATATACACGGCGATCGTGTTACAGCTGCTTGTTGCGTCTCTAGGCGAGCTGGAGGGTAATTCGAGAGCGCGCGGGCTCACAGCCACCCCCTATAGCACTCGCTCTCTATCTCACGCGCACGGCTCTCTCTATACATGGTATATATAACACATAAAAGGATTTCGTATGCGCTCGTATTCGGGCCGGGCGCATATATAGGAGAACAGTGCATGCAGTGTGTAGAGCGTTTTAGTGCTGAGGTGAGGGCTGCCCTGGTGCTGCCGGTCGTTTCGGATGGTCCGCTAGGTCGATTGATTGGATCGGCTTTA
Source organism: Eupelmus urozonus (assembly GCA_900480035.1). NCBI lineage: Eukaryota > Metazoa > Arthropoda > Insecta > Hymenoptera > Eupelmidae > Eupelmus > Eupelmus urozonus. Next base: position 29,009 of record UELX01002208.1, read on the forward strand.
TTTATGCGCCGATGCCTGCAAGCTAGGGTCGAGAAGAAGGGGGACAAAGGGTTTTGCGGGTGGAAACAAAAAGTGAGAATGTAGAGAGGAATGGAAATGGAAAGTAAATGATAAATTGAGAAAATAAATTTAAATATAATGGCAGTGGAGGAATGGGAGAGAATGGAGGAGCGAGAGGGAAAACGAGAAACTGGATCGCGTTACGTGTGTGTATAGTCGGTGGTTTTATGAATGGAGATGGTTTTTCATTAAGTGGATTACTTTTATTTCGCCGGCTCCTCTTTTTTTTCGATTCGGTATAGGAGATCGGCTTTTATGCCGGTAATTCAGAATAGAGAGCGCATTAAAAGGCTTTTCTGACCGATCAATGGGGGATCTCGTGGCCTTGAGCGGGGGATAATGTTTTAGAACTTACTTATTTAATGGGTATGTGTGGCACTTTAAAAGGGATAAAGGTTAAATTGGAACTTTTACAGAATAGTTATCTTTATTGTACGGTTCTAAATATTCATTGATTTATCTATTTATTTAAAGAATTATTTAAAGAAAATTATTTTAGTTATTATATTAAATCAACAAACACAGGTTCTAAAATACAACTTCTAAACTATTTGTTTTTTCTTTGACAATAAAGTTTACACGCTACGCATTACAAAATAATGTATCTCAACTTAAAAACTAAAAGCAGACGTATTTTTAATTGAATTTAGTCATTTAATTTCCCTCGATTAATCACTTACACGATATATTTTAATTATATCATATTTTAATACAATCCTGATGTTCTGAGTGCTAAAATCTGTTTTACGAAGTTTATTTATTAAATTAACAAACAAAATCTAGCCTTTTGTAAATTTAACATTTGCTTAATAAATAAACCATTTTACACAAAACATTATATAGTTAATAGTTTACAGATTAATTTTCGCTCAATCATATAAAACGAATTCAATATTATTATTTTGATATTTACAACCTATAATACTTAAAATGAATCAATATCCACCGACTATTGCAAAATAACAGCTAACGAGATAACAAAACGTAATTAATTCATAATCCACATCCCGCATAAATTTAAAATACATCAAGAAAACCTACACCGCAAAAATGAAAATTAAAAATCATTTACTATCTCATTCAATTATGAATCCCTCCGATCCTCTCCCCCGGCTGAAATCCCCGTGAATTTATAGCCGTCCGAAAAAAAAACAGCGATTGCACGTGGGCTTCATACTCCATTTTTTCGTGCACCTACGCTCTCTTGAAACTCGGGCTGCTCGCGCGCGCGCGCGGCCGAGGCAATAAATTTTTCGCATGACTTACATCTAAACGATAATGCACGACCTCCTGCATTTTCATTCTACCGCGCGCGGAGATAATGAGCTCGAGTCAGGCAAAAGAATTATTGCGCTAAAGTAGCGCGTGAGCGAACGCGAGCTAGCGTTACAAAAACCTACACTTTGCGCGTCTTCGAACTTATATTCGCGCGCGGTATACTTAGGATTTCGAGAAACCCGACTGCCGGCCGAGCGAAAAAGCGTGGATGCTCGGTTCGTGACAGCTCTGGTTAAGGACGCGCTGGATATTCTGCCAAGAGCTGTGTGACTGCTTGGGTTATTATAATTTTTGTAAAATTATTCTCGAAAATGTTTAAGAGAGGTATACTGAATGTTTAAATATTAAATTGTAAATGTTGTGCGAGTTGGTGAAACGAAAAATTGTAGAAGGTTGAGCGAGAATGATAGTCTCATCTTTTAACATTTGATAATTATACATTATTAAATGGTAATTCTAAGCTGTAAAATGTTTTTACATTAAATTTAAATTTTGTGTTCAGTCACTGAAAGCAGAATTTTTTATTCATACATCAAAAAAACTCTAATGCACACATTGCATTAAATATAATGCTGAATTACATTTAATATAATGCAATAACTTTAATAATATTTAACATACATTTGCAGTAACATACAATTTAATCAACAATTTTCCACTGTATTTTATATTATATATTATACACAGTAAAAGACGTTTCAATTTTCAAATAACTCCCGACAAAAGACACGAGCTCCTAATTACTCTCCCCCCTCTCCGCCCCCACCACTAGAATCTAAAATTTCCCAAACATCAAGGCCGTTTTAATCTCCACCACAAGATCTCCAAGCGCACAGCTCCACCTGACCAAAGCCCCCAGAAGTAGCAGCAGGCGATCACCTGCTGCTGCTACACCTCCACTGTTGCGTGATGCGGCGCACGTGGCAGCTTAGGTTGCACGCTACGCCCTGGCTCTTTGCTCTTTCTCTCGTGCCGCGGAATATTTAGGCGCATTCCCTTCTTTTTTGCGCGGCTCTCGCCAGCGCGCGGCCGCTCCTCTGCATATGCAAAAGACCCGAGTTTCGCCGGAATTTTTTTTTGCGCTCTTTATATTCACCCTAGCGCCGAGAGATGTATTCAGCAAAGTTTCGCGTTGCGCGGCTAAAGGCCGCCGGGGTTATTACAAGTTCAAAAATATCATTTTTCCGACGAGGGACAGCAGCGAGCCTGAGGTTTATGTTTTATTTAAGACGGCGAGCGCGCGCGTTGCGGTCCATCCTCGCCGCGCGTTTCGCCGAAAGTTGTGTGCCTGGCTTGATAAAGTTCTGCCTCTTTGCGCTGGGCATTTCGAATTCTGGCTTCTCTCGGCATATGAATAATTGAGTTTATTTTTTTATTTTTAATTAAGGGGAGAGCTGCTCTGTAGGTAAAGTATACATTGAAGTAAGTGTATACGGAGCGACCTAAATTTTGCAGGAATGAAGTCATCATTACAGAAAAATAAAAATAAATAAATAAAATCATACTCGAAATAAAAAATACTGTTCCTATCGATATCCATAACCTGACCCCCCACGCGGAGTAATGACGAAGCATCCGTAGCTTTGGGGCACAATAACGGCTTTTTTCTCTTCTACTTTGCCGATCGACCGCGCGCACAAAAGAGACCCACAGGCCTCGTTTAACGCTAAGCGCAAAACTCGCGGAATTTCAGGTATATAACATATATACACAACGCGAGGCTCGCTTTAGCGTTGATAAAGAAAAAGAGAGACTAGAGCCGGAGCACGCGACAACGACGCGGTTTTCTTATGTGGGTCAACCGATAAAACGGAAAGCCATCGAAGCCTTAGGGCAGTACTTACCCTTAGAGCGAGCTCCACGAGTGGAGACGTACACGGAGAGACACGCGATGGATTGTTTAATTGGGGTTTCTGGAAGCCGGCTCTTTCTGATTCTAAGCTCGTTTTGCCCGTTGACATATGGAAATTCTTATGAACTGTTACGGAATGTTTAACCAAATTACCCGTTGTGTAATTTGATTAACGGCTTTCTACAGACGTGTCTTAGCTTTGTTTTGGTTCTGAATGATGTATAAATGCTCACGATTCGAAAGAATGATAAAAACGTTCGTTACTGTAATCGCACTTTATGAAGTGACTTTTTTCCCACCTTTGAGGTACAAATAAAGAAACCGCATCACGAAGATACCCGTAAGAAAGGACTGGCAGTATATACAGCCCGCGGCAAAAGTACACAAGTTCAAGTACGCCCACAAGCAGATGCAGTTAAAGGTGAAAAACCTCGAATTCAACGGGTCGTCAACCGAGAAGAGAAAGAAGCCGGCATTGAATACCGTCTGTTAGTCTGCACAGCTCTTGGCTGCAAAGGCAGCTTCAAACAGAGAAAACTGAAGATGTTTTCTTTGAGCGAAGAATCAAATGTGTTGCTACTATTTTTGAATATGCTAAAATTAGAAAAATAATCTTTTCACGTGATTAGGATTTACTTTGCGTGTATTTTTGCGTCATGGAAAAACAGCGAAACGTTAAACTGGGAAACAAAGAGAAGTAATTTAAAAACTTTAAAAATTCTAATTTTAAGAAACTGACTGAGGAGCAATATGTAATACAAATAGATATGGTTTGCTTTAAATTTACAAGAAGGACAAAAAAAATTATTTTTAATTTCTGAGTGGTGATTAACATAAGTATTCTAAACGAACTACCTTTTTTAACATTTTATATTTCCTTCTATTTTCCTTGTCTACAGAAAAGGTAAAAAGTAAAAGAGAAAATCAGCTTAAAAGGAATTTCGGGGTTGCGAACTTGAAGGGTTACTTATTCTTTAACAGAACGTAAGCTTTCGCTTTCTTGTAAAATACATATGATGGTTTAACTCTGTTATACAAATAATTCTACAGCTTATATTTCAAACTCAAATTTTATTTTAATTTATCTTTTTATATTAGAATCTAACAATTTACTTATGTACTTACACAAAAACAAAACAATCAAAAAGAAAAACGGCAAAATACTGTCAAGAACTTCTTTATATTAAC
>UELX01002209.1:0-33378 GCA_900480035.1 Eupelmus urozonus
TTGCTTGTTGCATTGCTGATGTACTTCGTGTATATGCTCCAGAGGCTCCATACAAAGATCCTGATCAAGTAAGTAATGCAGTTATTGAGTTTAAGTTTTACATAGAATTTTTAAACAATTTCTAATGTCTGCAGTTATTCCTAAATTTTACTTAATTAAATATTTACATTAATTTCAGGTAAAGACTATATTCCTTTTCCTAATTAAACAGTTGGCTGGTTTGAAAGATCCTAAGGATCCAGCCTTTAAAAGATATTTCTACCTTCTTGAAAACTTGGCTTATGTAAAGTCTTTCAACATGTGCTTTGAACTGGAGGACTGTCAAGAAATATTCTGTGCCCTGTTTTCATTAATGTTTAAAATTGTCAAGTATGTATACTTTGATCAACTTGTACTTTCTTTTAGTAAGTTACACTGTTCTAAATTCTATTATTTGGTTTTAGTGATGAACACTCAGGCAAAGTTAAAAGCTTTATGCTTGATGTATTGTGCCCACTTATTACTGAATCTGATATTGTCAGTAATGAGCTTTTGGATATCATCCTTATAAATATTGTTGAGCCAAATAAGACACAAAGAAAGAATGCTTATGCACTCGCTAAGGAACTTATTGTAAAATGCAGCGACACTTTAGAGACATACATTCAAGCAGTAAGTTCTTGCAATACCTTATTTCTCTAGCAATTGAATGTTCTTCTTAAAATTCATTTAATTTTTCAAATAATTTAATTAAAACATTTTCCTATTTTACAGTTCTTTAATCACGTGCTCATTCTGGGCAAAGAAGAGAAAAGCCTAAATATTTGCAACAAGGTATACGATCTAATCTATGAACTTAACCACATATGTCCCAGTGTTCTGCTGTCCGTCCTGCCCCAACTCGAATGCAAGTTGAAGTCCTCGAACGAACAAGAACGTCTTGGTGCCGTTGCTCTTCTCGCACGCATGTTTTCTGAAAAAGGCTCTCAGCTAGCTGTACAACATCCTCAGCTGTGGCGTGCCTTTCTCGGCAGATTCAATGACATAAGCGTGTCGATACGCATCAAATGCGTGCAGTACTCGATGCACTTCTTGTTGAATCATCCAGAACTTAGAAAGGATATCACCGACACTCTAAAGATGCGACAGCATGACGCCGACGAGAACGTGAGGTACGAAGTTGTAATGGCGATTGTAACGACAGCACGTAAGGATTTCGAAGTTGTATCGGATAGCGAAGACCTTCTTGAGTTCGTAAAGGAACGAACGCTAGACAAGAAGTTTAAAATCAGGAGAGAAGCCATGTCCGGCCTCGCCATGATTTACAAAAAGCATCTGAACGATGCAGATGTGCCGCAGGCAACAAAGAAGGCCGTCACTTGGATCAAGGACAAGATCTTGCACGGCTACTATATGGCCGGCATGGAAGATAGATTGCTGGTAGAGAGACTGCTCAATACATGCCTAGTGCCTTATCAATCACCGGCGGAGGATAGGATGAAGAAACTCTATCATCTCCTGGGAACGATAGATGATCACGCATCCAAAGCTTTCGTCGAACTTCAGAAACATCAGTTAGCGTAAGTCAATTCATTAATTGTTTTATAATTTTATATTTCAATATTTTTCAATGTAATAATATATCATTTTTGATAATACTAATGAAATTAATTATTGTTAGAATTATTTTGGCATATTAATGCAAATGATTCAATACAATATTATGCTGAGTAATATTTAATGTAAACTTTGTATATAATCATTAAATGCATCGTTTCTTATTTTTGTATGTCAAGTATTGATTTTTTGCAATGCTTGCTGTAAAGGGGTTTATGTAGTCATGCTTTCAAATAGGTCAGCAATTATGGATTCTTTTTAGTAGATACTGTACTAGTGTCAATGGTTATTATTACTAATATTTTTTGCATATAATTTTTATATTTCTATCACTTTGAAAAATCGTCAGTGAGGTTTAGTTTTTTCAAAAAAAAACTTTAAATTTTACTTTTTACTTTATATTTATTTACGTAACTACGCTTATATTTAGTGTAAGAAGATCAGTTTCCGAATGGATCGAAATAATCAAACGAACGGAAGCAGGGACAAGCAGTCCAGAATTATCACAAAAGATTCTGCAAATTTCTCGCTTTCTGCCCGATCCCATGAAAGTCCAGGAATTCCTTCAGAAATTCAGTGCTCACTTAAAACGGGACACAGCTCTCATGCAAGGCATGGAAACGATATTACAACCGACTGTATCGTGCAAGGATTGCGCGGAAGCAATCAGTGCGGTGCTTAAAAAGTTAGGTCAACCGGTCATGACAAACCTCTATTACAACACTATAAAGATGTTGCTGGAGAGAGTTAGTTCTGTGATGATTGACGAGGAGGCGATACGAGTAAGATTTATATTGTTATAATATTTTTTTTTAAACTCATAATCCATTCATTTTAAGAGCGTGATTTTTCTTTATTTATGTTACTGTAATTTAAGTTTTGTTAATAATTGTATATAAAAGAAATTAAAGGTATTGTTGTCACTTAATTATTTACAATAATGATTCTTGAGATCATAGCTAAAGTAGTATTTATACAGTTATTTTAAGTAGAATTTGGCAAATAAATCGCACTTTTTGTTAATAGGTGTTAATAGGATATGTGCTAGATTGCTTGAAAGGAGGAAATGTAATTGAAGAAGTTGGATTAAATCCTAATAATGCTGGTGAAAAGGGACTAAGATTGCTACTTGTAAGTAATAGTATTTTTATACAATATTCTATTTTTAATCAAAGAAATCATAATATTTTAACAAATTACATACAACTTTATCAGTCACTTAATTTTAACAATTAAATACTTATTTTTCTGCAGATGCTGTCTTTTGTATTTGCACCTCACTTTTTACATGATGATATCCTACTACAACTCGTGCATTTTTTGGAGTTAGACGACGAAATGGTCGCCCCACTCGTTCTTTCAATATTCACATTTTTAGGAAAGTATAGGCCGCTTTGTGATGTGGCACCAGAAATAATGGAACAATTGGTGCCGATATGCAAAACATTTGCGGAGTCTGGAACTCCGAAACAAGCTAAGCAAGCAGTTAGATGTCTGTTTGTGAACATGACCAACAGTCATGATACTATTTTTCCGGAAATTATTGACAGGATCAAAAGTTCACTCACGCCCACGTCTGAGAATTACCGCACAGCAATCGTGGCGCTCGGACATATCGCATATAATTTACCTGAAAAACATCATATTCAAATTAAAAATATGGTGTCTAGAAAGGTAAGAGGAATTGCTGGATTCACTTAGCTGCCAACAAAAAATTCTTAATTATGCCAATAAAAAAACTTAACAAATCTGAATAATCTTAGACATATTAACATTTCACAATTTGATATTTTGCAGATTGTCAAAGAGCTATTAGTTAAAGAAAGTAGTGAACAACAAAATGATATTGATGCAGACTGGTGTAGAGAAGATGATTTATCCGAGGAAACTCGTTGTAGACTAGAGGGATTAAAATGTATGGCCAGATGGCTTCTGGGGCTAAAGAACGATGTTCTTTCTGCACAAAAAACATTCAGAATGCTTAATGCATTCATAGTGAATAAAGGAGATTTGCTGCAGCAAGGTCGTCTCAGTAAAGCGGAAATGAGTTGGTTACGTCTTCAGGCTGGATGTTCTATGTTGAAAATTTGCGAGCAAAAGGGAGTTGGTGACCAATTTACAGCAGAACAATTTTACAATTTATCTCAACTCATGGTGGTTAGTATTTTGAAATATAACAACTTAATTAAATAAAAAATTATTATTAATTAATAGAAAATAGTTATTAAGAAATATAATTTATGATTAAAAATTTTCAGGATGAAGTTTTCGCAGTAAGAGAAGCTTTTAGTATTAAATTACATAAAGGACTTGGCAGAGGAATACCAAACAAATGTTTACCTTTAGATTTTATGGGCTACTATGCCTTGGCTGGAAAAGAACAGAATAAAAAATTAAAGCAAACGATAAAAACTTACATGCAAACAGATATTAATAAGAGAAGAGATTATGTTAAAACATTATCTTTGGGAACAGTAGAGCGCGCCATGGGTAAGATTACCAGTTTGTGTCGAAGTATATTAAAATTTTTTTACATTCTGTTTTTCTGGTTACTAATATCGAGTTTTTCTTCAGGCAAACTTCCTCATATATTACCTGACTACATGTTAGTATTTGCTGTCCCTGTACTTGCTCATGACCCTGAGTTCGTGAGTTATACGTCAATTACTCATTTGAAAGTTATTCAACAATGTCTGTGGTTCATTTTGGAACCTTTGATAACGAAAAATGAATACTACTGCTATGGATTTTATAGAAATCTCATAGAAAGAATGAAGAATCATAAGGATGCGTTAAGGCCTGATGATGAAGAAATGAATTATGTAAGTAATCACAAATTGTGAAAATAATTTTATTTGTAAGAAATTATATTTGATTTTAAAAATGTTTAATACAAATAATTTTTTTGTTATATTTTATTTAGAAATTATGGGCGGTTTGTGATTTGGCGATGAATGTTATATTTACAAAGACGACAAACTTCGACATGAAGGAATTCCCAAGTGAGACACGAATACCAACTATGTATTTTAAGAGAGCTGATGAAATAATGTCAAACGTTAAGAGCTATCTGCCCGCCGAGTTACAAATTAATATGAATAATCCAAAAGGAAAGGGAACTTCTATTAATTCGTTGACGAATGAAAGGCCTACGAGGAAAACGAAAGCAAAACAAAAGGAAACTGGCATTGGACCAAATGAAACAGATGCAAGGGTAAGGTTCAATTTAATAACATAATTTTTTTAATTCAGTGGGATAGCGTGAACTAATCAATGAACGAACGTATGCGTAAGCTTGAGCTCAAAATTATCGGACAAATTGCAGTACTTGTAATAACATTGTGATTTTTTAAATTAATTAAACCTTGGAAAAATCAAGTTTTTTAAATATTACAGTAAATAATTAAAAATATTTATAATTACAAAAAGCGGTATTTAAATATTTTCGTAGTTTTCAACTTAAGTAGATAATAAACATTTTTATTCAACTACCATCGTTTTACCTTGAACTCTAAGATATGTACACTATTTTCATTGCTGCGTTGTTATCACTTCTTTTTTATATAATTTAATCTATTATCTGCCGAAAAATATTTAAGGTTTCAAAATTAAATTTTTGCAACATATTTTTCTTACTCGTATTCATGCTTGTATTAACGTACTCTTCTCATGAATTTTTGTAAAATTGACACTATTTTAAAAATACATCGATCATTACGACATAACATTTATTGTATTTATGTGTAAATGTGTATATTCTACACATTTTGCTTATTTTTTATAATTTAAACATTTAATTACAAATAATTAACATAGCAAAGAAAAGATAACTTATGTAGATTTGAAATTCAGAAAACGGATCTTTGTTAAGGCTAGCTTTTAAATTGACAATGAAATTGCTTTATTAAAAATCAGCTTTAATATCCCTTTTTTATTAAACTAACAAATCAAAAATATTTTTTAATCATTAAAAAAAAGTTTTTTGTTGTTAAAAAATTATTTAACGATTCCCTTTGTAAAATTTTGTGATCATAAAGATAAAGTTAAATGCATGCATTTAAAATAAAATATGAACGTTTTTATAAATTTTAGGATAGAACTGTACTTCCTACTAAAAACCTTTATTTACAATAATGTGTTGCTCTTTATAATAAAATTAGAATAATTAGTTAGATAATTGTGAAGCATTAAACCAGGGTGTCTACTCTTTGAAAAAATTTAAAATTTTTAGACAAGAAATCATTTACAAAATTTAATTTTGACCATTAATTTTTGATGATTCGGGAACAGTTCAAGATCGTCTTTGATTAAATTTATTTGACATTTTCTGCTCATAAAATTAATTGTACTTGCTAAACCTCTATGAAGTTTGTAGCTAACTTTTGCACTAAAAATATTCTCATTCTGTATGTAATAAAATTTTTTCATGCACTAAAATTTTATTTAGTATAGATAGTAGATATCCTGAATTTCTACTTTTAATAAAGAAGTTCCTTCATTGGTCTGTTTACCCTGTCCCAAAAATAAATTGAAACATTTAAATAACATTGAACAGTACTATTAACATTTTCATAATAACATTACAATGTAACAATAACAAACACCCCTTGAGCAATCATAATTGTTATTTCAAGCTGCATGTTGGCGAAATGGAATGTATTGATGCTCAGGTAATGGCACTATCCATTGATGTATGTTATCGACGTAAAATTTTTTGTAGTGAAAGATGTTGTGACTTAGTTGCATGAGTTATAAATTTTGTCGAATTTATATTTTTTACGTACTTATTTTTTTTATAGCCGGCCGAAGCGTCCGAAACAAGGATTCATCTTCCAGGATTGGTTGAAGAAGTATGTACAATTCTATTTTTTATTGTTATTAAAATAATATTGAATATTTTTTATTCAAGCGTTATATGTTTCATATAAATTTAATTTTGATAACAATTTTAAACAAACTTTAATTTAACTTTATAATCGCGAAAAACTATTAAATTTAAAAATAAAATCTTTCAGATCGAAGAACCACCAGAGAAGAAGCCGTGTAAGGAAACAGACAAGATGAGTAAATAATCGTGTAAATGAACTATTCAAACAAAGGAGTACGTGAACATCTCAAAAGTTAGAAATAGATTATTTTGGTTATGTACTGTATAAAAAATGGATCACTTTCATATATCCTTGGTGGCAGATGCGCATTGAATCGCATAAAGAGTTTATTAGTGAGACTCTACTTATCCTGGTTAGAAAATTGTACTAAGTAAAATTAAAAACAATCTCAAAAGCGTAAAATTTAATTATTCAAATTTTGAGCGAGAAAAGATTAATGAATTCTTATTCATATTTGTCTACTATTAATTCATTAATCAAAAAAAAAAAAAAATTTATAATCCGTTTGTTTGAAACAAATTAAACTACAATAATAGATAAAAATAAATTTATACACTTTAAATTAGAATGATTGTGTCCTATTACGTACATTTTTATTAAAAAACGTAAAATAAAACTAAATATAGAAGCAATAGGAAGCAATCTTCACCATCAATTGATTTGTAATTTACTTTGTTTAAACGAATTATAAATTACCATGATTCTCGCTAAAAGAAGAAAAGAAAATTCTTTAATATATTTAAATTGTTTTTAATTTTATTTTCTAACCAAGGATGTCACACAATTCAAGTTTTGCGTACATGTAAGCCCGTTTTCCAATGTTCATCTGACATTCCTTGTGTCGTTCAGTTATAATTTATAAATGGATAAAAGTAAATTTGCATTAATCTTTTCTATGAAGCTTATGCTGTTATAATCTTAAGCCTTTGTATCTTTAAATTGGTATTTATTTATGTATGATTAATTTTATTTTCAATGTAAACTCTTGTAAAAATAACTATGAAAAAGTTCGCTGTTAAATTTCAGCTATTCAATCAGTTATTTTTGTTAGGGTATTTAATAAATTTTTGTAATATTTTTAAGAGAGGAAAAAGTAGGATGGCACAAAGATATCAGATGCTTTCAGCTCATAGAATTGTATATTTTAAAATCATTTACGAAATCACATTGTTTTGGCAAACTAAAGTTAATTGTTTCTAAAAGTTTTTTGTAAGCATCGATTATTAATAAAAAAATAATCTTAGCTGCGTAATGACTATTCGTGAAGATGCGTTTATTTTCATTTAAATAATTATATTTCATGTTAATATTAAAAAAAAAAAAAAACAAGTTTAACTTGGCTATCGAACGGCATGCTTTAGGATTGTCAATTTATTGATTGTTATGTTAAATAAAAAATTCATTGAAAATTGAAATTATAAATTATATATTTGTAAAAAAAACTTATTTGGAAGTTAAAAATTTTGATAATTGATTATTCTTATAAATATCAGATGTTCTTTAATATAATTCACGCTGGGCGAGGACATTCTTGCCGTTCGATTGCCGATTTAGAAGTATTATTATTAAATAGTCGCATACCGTCGTTGTGTTGATTCTAAAATAATTTTCATTTATTTTTCTTTTTATTTGAAATTTTGAATAGTACCAATCACATTTGATTTAGTGATGTATTGGAGTCTTCACCGTTTATAAAATAATGATCTAAGCATAGAAATATAAATTTGACTACTGCTTTTGACATAATTTAAATATTTTTGATTTTGCGGGCCTAGTTCTTATATTTTTTGTGGTATCAACATAATTATAATTATTATTATTAATACTGCGTGTTTGAGTATACGAAAGATTTGTAAAAGGTATGTAAGTTTTGTGAATGAAATAGTTGTGAATGTGACGATTGGTTGAGATTATAATATAAATATAATTATAATAATATTAAAAAAAGTTACGTTTTACTTCCCTTTCACTGAAATTACAGTACTGTGCTAACGATTTCTACTCGTTGCATTCCTTTACATACTTATAAATTTTATAAATCGCACTGGTTTTAGATTCAAAAATACTTTAAAGTATTTAAAAAAATCAATGTACGTAGTACAATACATCTTTTTGATAAAAAATATATAATTTATTTTAAAGTAATTTATCATTCTAATATTAAACTGCCATCAATATAAATGATTCTTTAAACATAGTACTGACATTTCCGTGCACTGGCAGTAATTGTTTCAATAAACATATTCTCAAGAATTATAGATTCGTCTGGTCAGTGCTATCAATCTGTCAATCGGTGACACAAGTATTGTACTGGATCTATAATAAAATCAAATTACGTAAAATTCTTTATTAGTACTTTTGATGTACAACTTTATTTTTATTCAGGGTTAATGATTAGAATAATTTTTAATATAGTTTGGATAATTAATTGATTTATTTTATAAATTTATATTACAAAAACATTTGTTGCCTATACATTTATTATTTTAATTATCGTTTTTTAAAGGATTTCTTTTGATTAGTTGTTCCTCCTTTTTTAGATTTATTAAATTTATGTGACTGCTGCTTTCTCTTATCATTGGCTCTAAAATATATAATTGTATTAAAAGATTTAAAAAAAATATAAGAAAAACTTCAAACTTTCTAAATATTAATACTCACTCATAGCGCATTCTTTTAACATTCTTTTGACTAACGTTCGTTAAATCATCGACGAAGTTAGACCTCTTACGTTTTTTCGCTAGATAAATAAAAAAAGTAAATAAATGAAGGAATAATTTTATTAAATTAAACTTATAAGCTGAAAAAATACCATTTTGGGAATTGTTTCTTTCACCATCGTCTACAACAGTTCTAATTTTCTTCTGTTTACTACTCTTCTTTGCTAATCTTGCTTGATAAGCGGCTACTTTGTTTAACTCTTTCATTGCTCTCTCTTCAGCTGGATCTAGTTTGGGAGCTTTCTTTTTTAGTTTCTTCTTTTTCTCCTCCACGACGTTCAATGCTTGTTTTTCTTTCTTATCTTTAGCTGTAGAATCTTTCTTCTGTTTTTTAGTCAACGTTAGTTTTTCTGTAAAAAAATAAAATAATAATTTAATATGATAATTTTTTCACTATTATGGATAAAAGGTAAAACAGCGACATTTAGATTTATTGTAAGTATATTTAAAAGTTTATTCATAAAAAACCTCAATACCTTTCTCCTTTTGTCTCTCCGTCTTACTCTGGAACCACGTCCGCTCGTCTTTGGAGTCGGATTCCTTTAACATGTTTTCCACTCGATTTGCTTGATTCTCGATCTTTGCTATTTCACGCTCTTGCCTCTCTTCCTGCAGTATCTGCTCTACATCATCCTCAAACGACTTGAGTTTTTTATTGTACTTGTCGATGATATCTGGCGGTATTATTCGGTGTTTCACAGGATTTTTTGCCTGTTTTATCACTTCTTTGACAAGTACGCGCTCTTGTTCGCCGGCTAACGACACAGAGACACCACCTCGACCAGCTCTGGCTGTTCGTCCCACCCTGATAACCCAAACGGTGAGTTAAAAGAATAGTATATTGCGTTTTAAATCGGTATTATTAAAAACATTTTTACCTGTGAATGTAATGCTGCAACGTTGCTGGCATCACGAAATTTATAACAGTCTTTACTCCACTAATGTCCAAACCTCTTGCGGCAACATCGGTCGCCAATAAAACGTCGATTTCTTCGTCTTTAAATTTTCTTAAGTTTTCTAAACGTTGAGGCTGTGTTAAATTACCGTGAAGTTCTCCTACCTAAGCGACAGGAAAGTTGGAATTAAAATCTTTTTTCTATTAGAAAATGAATTACTGTAAGACTTACTTTTACACCTAGTAAACCTAATAGAATGTGTAGTCTGTGTGCTTGTTTTTTAGTTTGAACAAAAACCATGGTATGGTCGTGAAAAGTTCGACAAATCAAAGCACCTAATATAGCTTCGCGATCCCCCTCTCTTTCTTTTCGTATTCTGTGAAAAAAAGAATTTTATAAGTATTTCTATTTTATTCTTTTAATAAATTTAAACATATAAATTGAATCAAACCTTATAAACTCTTGTCGTAAGTTAAATGCGACATCCTGATTACTGTCTACAAAAACTTTGACAGGTTTATCAAGAGACACTGCCGCCAAGTCTTTGACTTCCTCCGTCATCGTTGCAGAGAATAAAATGGTCTGACGTGTTCTTGAACATTGTTTTACAATATGTTTCATTTGTTCCGCAAAATATTCATCCAACATTCTACAAAAATTTTACGAGATAAGTTTTTCTTTATTTTCGTATAAATATTTTATAAAATCTTTCGGTTTACCTGTCTGCCTCGTCCAAAATTAAAACTTCTATTGTATCTAAAGAAAACGTAGGCGTGTTTGCTAAATGATCGATTAAACGACCAGGTGTTGCTATCACAATATCTGGATTTTTCCTGAGTACACTTTCCTAATAAATTAAAAAAACTCTTAAATTTTTATTTTTCTAATAATAATATCTAATAATAACAAAACTTGTATATAAAACCAAAAAGTTGTTATTATTGAATGAAAATCTATATTAAATAATAATTTGATCATATTAATTATTTGATTCATTTTTTACAAATAGTTATACATTTTAACATTTTAAAATATTTAACAAAATCCAAAAATAATTGAACTGAATAAACCACTGTTAATGAATGAACCACAAAACTAGAAAATATTACAGAGCAAGACCAACCTTTTTTATTTTAGTTTTATTATATTACCTGAATTTTAACATCTAAACCACCAACTGATAATCCCACTTCAATTGATGTAAACTGAGATAATTGTTTAGTGACTTGATAAACTTGAACACCTAACTCTCTTGTTGGTACAAGAACTAAAACTCTTGTAACTGCAGTGCCATCATATGGCTTGTACAATAATCTTTCTAGTGTTGGAAGCATGTAGGCTGCAGTTTTTCCAGTACCAGTTGCTGCACAACCACATATATCTCTACCTAATAATGCTACAGGAATGGTTGCAGCTTGAATTGGAGTTGGATGAACAAATTTCATTGAAGTTACAGCCTTAAAAATAGTTTTGTTTTTATTTTACTGAAATTGAATTAATTAATCAACTTTATTATAAAAATTTGTAATAAAAAAATATACCTTTAATAGAGGTCTTGATAAGTTCATCTGATAAAATGTAGCTGCTGCATCGTGACCAGCAATTTCTTCAAAATCAACTAACTCTTCTGCAGCAGCTTTTTCTTTCTTAGCTTTCTTTTCTTTTATTTTAATAGCATCTAAGAATATAATTAAAGTATTTTTTTAGTAAATCTATTGTTTTATGATTTAGCAATCATATAACTATTATAATAACATGCATATGTATAATATTGAAAATGATTTAAGAAATTTTAAATCAAGTGTTACTTTATTATTACAAAAAATTGAAACAAAAAAATAGCTCTTAGGTCAATTATACTTTTAAATACATGTCAAATATTCATAATTATTATAAATCTAATAAAAATTCTTAAAATTTTCAACAAACCTTTTTTGAGGTCTTCTTCCGAAACAAATAGTTCAACTCCATCTTCTCCATCTTCACCATTCTCGTTATCCTCTTCAACTTTAATTGGATCATCCGTAGAGCCATTCTAAAATATAAATCGAAGCTAATATATTTATAATAATGATTCAATAACTTATAAAACTGATATTTTACCTGTTGAGTACGAGAATTTCTATATTTATTTATCTTATCATCAAGCTTTGTCTTAACTTTTCGTTTGATATATTTACTCAAATCATTCCATGTGTCCTGATTATATTCATCAGCATTTGTGAAAAACTGAAAATCCTCATCCTCTTTCTTCTTATCCTTTTTCTTTTCTTTCTTACGAGGTTGAAACTACGAAAAAAAAAAAATATATTTTATACCAAACACACCTACAAACCATTTGTTTACACTTTTCATTGCTCAATGAAAAAAGCAAAAACTCACGTCGTCCTCTTCGTCAGAAGGTTCCGACAAATCTGGGACTTCCTCGTCGTCTTCGATGGTTCGAATTAAATCAGCCATCCCTTGCTTATTTCACAAAAAAAAAAACAGTACATCAACAAACATACACACCAAACATTCTCACCACTATTTCAAAGTAAGGTTAGACTCGGCGAAGGACCCACGTGTTCTTCGATCTCGAAGATCGAGATCCGGAAGCTCAACGACAGCGCGTTCGATTATACTCGGCGCGTGTCGACACTGTCGAAACGATGAAAAGCCGGCTGTTTGTGGCGGGAAAAGGTGTTTACTGCGCGCCTTCTTTTTCCGCGACTTGGTCAAAGTGTGCGGCGAATCGCAGCAGCGTTGCGCCTAACCTTTGGAGTCTCGTGTTTTTTGAAAGGTCATTTATTTTGGAAAATCGGAAAATGGGAATTTTGGGTCTGTCGAAATTGATAGCGGACGTTGCGCCCGAGGCGATCAAGGAGTGCGAGCTCAAGCATCTTTTTGGTGAGTTTCTGGAAAGGTTGTTTTGGAGCAAGTGGAGTTTGAATGATAAGGGTTTGAAAATGCGTTTTTGCAGGTCGTAAGATCGCTATTGATGCTTCTATGTGCCTGTATCAGTTTTTAATAGCCGTGAGGTCGGAGGGGGCACAATTAACTTCAGTGGATGGTGAAACAACGAGGTACCAATGACTACTTGTGTGTGAGTATTGAATTAATGGTTTAACTTGTTGATTGTTTTCTTTTTATTTGCAGTCATTTGATGGGCACGTTTTACCGAACAATAAGACTTGTTGAAAATGGAATAAAGCCAGTTTATGTTTTTGATGGTAAACCACCTACCTTGAAAGGTGGAGAGTTGGCAAAGCGTGCAGAAAGGAGAGAGGAAGCACAGAAACAGCTCCAAGCTGCTGAAGAAGCTGGTATTAATCTTCTGCTTATTTATTTACCTGAAGTTTATTTAATTATTTTTTTTAAACAGTAGTCTATTACATAAGTCTTGAAATTAAAATTGACGTGGAAGACCAGATCTTATAAGAATAAGATCTCTGAGATAAATTAATTTTTGCGTATTTTGAATAAAGACAAGAAGACTTTGCTTTATGTAAAATTAAATTATGTATTTTAAGTAAATCTTCAAGTTTTATATAATTTCAATTTAAAATAATAACATAGTTTCACAAAATTTATTTTAGGAAATGCTGAAGAAGTTGACAAGTTTAACAGGAGATTAGTAAAAGTAACTAAGCAACATTCAGAAGAAGCAAAGCAATTACTTACTTTAATGGGCATTCCATTTGTTGATGTCAGTATTATTTGACTTGAAAAATGTTAAAAAATGTTTTTACGTTTAATTAATTATCAAAATTATATTATCCAGGCTCCTTGTGAAGCTGAAGCACAATGTGCTGCACTTGTAAAATCAGGCAAAGTATATGCTACTGCTACAGAGGATATGGATGCTCTTACTTTTGGTTGTAATGTTTTGTTGCGACGTGTAACATTCAGTGAAGCTAGAAAAATGCCTATTCAAGAAATTCAGTATGATAAAGTATTAAATGGATTAGGTTTAACCAGAGATGAAGTAAATAGTTTTTTATTTAAAGTTAAATATTACAACAAACATTTTCCATGAATCTATAATTATTTAATTTTACTTTTTAATATTCACAGTTTATAGATCTTTGTATCATGCTGGGTTGTGATTATACTCAAAGTATAAAAGGTGTAGGACCAAAAAGAGCCATAGAGTTGATAAGAACACATAAATCTCTTGAAAAAATTTTGGATAATTTAGATACAAAAAAATTTCCAGTTCCAGAAGATTGGAATTACAAAGATGCAAGAATGTTATTCATAGAACCAGATGTATGTGATCCAGAAAATATTGAAGTAAGATTTTTAGCATTTAATTACCTTCTATTATTTTAAAAGTTAAATGTATAAGTTGATATTTTTTTGTCTATGTATTATACAATATTATTTACTATATTATTTACATTTTTGCAGCTAAAATGGAACGATCCAGATGAAGAAGGTTTAGTTAAATTTTTGTGTGGAGACAAACAGTTTAATGAAGATAGAGTCAGAAGTGGAGCAAAAAAATTGTTGAAAGCTAGGCACACTGGAACACAAGGAAGGATAGATTCGTTTTTCAAAATTATGCCAAGTGCAAATCCCAGCCCAAAAAGAAAGGTAATTGTTATATATAATTTTATATTAATTTATAAAGACATGGGTTTGTAATTTTTTATTTTTAAATTGCAGGCTGATGATAAGAAAACGCCAGCTAAAAAAGCAGCTAAAACCTCGGGAGGTGGTAGGGGGAGAAAACCAAAGTAGTCTTGAAATTATAAAATTTCAAGTTTGTATTTTACTTATTGATCACATGAATTGTTGCAGCAGTTGGTCTCTGACTAGTTATTACATTTATTTATATTAAATTAATTTTTGTCTCGAATGTTTGTAAAAAATACTTTACGCAAAACTTTGTATATTTTTTTATAATTAAAGTTTTTTCACATAAGTTTTCTTTTGTATAATAAGATTTATTCTCGAAAATATCATTAACAATTACATAAAATTTTAACATTTTATTACAAATATTTTTTGTAGTTTTACTATATCCAATAACAATCATTCATAAAATGATTTAGCTTTAAAGTATAGATTTTGACATATACTTAATTCTTTTATATAATAAAAGTTTCTGTATATCAGTCTAAATCTTACAGATTTATAATCTATTTTAATATCATTTATTTTTTTAATATCAGTCTTAGTTTATTAGTTATTGTAAAGAATAACTTTGAAGACTGCGTTTTAAAATTGCACAAAAATATACTACAAACAGATCAATAGAAAAGCAACAAAACATAAGTGTAATTAAAATATATATAAGTACCAATATAACTTATCTATAATTCCCCTTTTGTTAATTTTCTATGAAATAGAAAATCATGAAATTGCTCGTATTTTATAGACATACTTACATATCAAACTAAAAAATATTTACAAAAACAATTCCTAATTTTTATGTATGTACATTTCGTTACACATCATTACTATTTTTAGTAAAATTTATATGCAAGATAATGTTTGTAGTAATAATGTGCATTATACTAACAATTTATAAAATTTGCTGTACATTTGATTGATTTAACAAAGTGTCATTGAAACTTAATAACAGTACTACCAATTGCATTAGAGTCCATCACATGAGACAAAGCTTGATCAATGCAATTAGGAGCATAAACTCTATCTAAAATAGGCTGAAGCTGATCTGCATCAGCTAGTTCTTGCAAAGATTGCAAGTAGGCAGTGTTTATTTTTGATCCTTCTTTCCAATGACAGGTATTGGCTCCAAAAACATACTGCAAAGTTATAAATTAAAATTATACATTATTTTTATTTTGATATTTTTTATTTTAAATTCAATTAAATAGTAAAAATAGTAAAATTTATTGTACTTAAATTTATAGATAATATTATTGTATAGTTGTAAATATAAAAAGGGTTAATCCCGTTTATGAAAAAATAGTAATGTAATTAATATATATAACATTTTATACTAAATTGTTTTAATTTTCTGTTTTTCTTTTTATCAATAGGTGTTCATATACTATTTTATTTATAATGTATTTTATTTTACATTTTATTTATATATGTTTACAACTATTTTATGTAGTTTGAAGCCATTAAAAATTTACATTTGTACTAATTAACTTTATAAAATACTGAAAATGAAAAAATTAAAAAAAATTCCGAAAATGAAATTCCGCAATACTTTAAAATTAGACTTTACAATCACATTAAAAACAACGCTTTCTAAAATATTTACATAATATCTTCAAAGTTTTAACTTTGAGAATGAATAACTCTGAATGGGTGAAGTTAATAGGAGCGCTTTTAAATTTTTTTACAAGATATACGTAATAATCATCTCATTTACATTTGATAAAAATTTCAAAAAATTCTGACTGAAATAAAGTATTGCACTACACTTATTATTGTTTTTTTTTTTTTTAATCTAAAATGATTTTTGAGTCGATATTATAATTTTTTATTTCGAGCTTATTGAGTTTTAGAAAAATGGTTTAAATATAGAAGGTTTTGAACTTCGTTTTACAAAAAATTTCTATCATAAGTAATTTTTTAGGCTTTAATTTTTGAAAAAGATAGGTTCGTTTTTCATTGCATTCGCCTACATTGACTCTCCTAATATAGATCAGTACTTTTTATTTCTCACCGCTAAAATTAGTAAACATCGCAATCATTCGATAAAAAGAAATACCTTTTAAAAGTTATCACGAAAATTGATTTACTTTTTGCAATACTATTTTTGCAACAACAGGAAAAAGAAGCGTCTAGTAGTTTTATACATGTGCATATTATGTATATCTGTGCTTCAGTAGTAATTGTGTTTGTTAGAAACAAGAATAAAAGCTTTTCAAATACTTTTGTAGTAATTAATTTTGTTTTCTCACTAAGAAAGCTTTGTAATAGTAGAAGATAAAATTTGAAATAATACGATTAAAATGTCTGTGCAAATTACGTGTACAAATAATTTCTACATATCTGATTTTAATTCATAATCGTTTATTTTTTTTTTATTTTTGTTATATAAATATTCTATGATTTTTTTGAAAGTTCTTTAAATCTGTATTTTCTAAAAAAAAAAAAAACGGTGTATCTATAATAGTTTGTTTATTATATCTAGAGATGTCTGTTTTAATATTTATATTTATTAAACTACTAAACTCTACACGTACGATTGCTCATATTTAGAGAAAGAACAAGTATTATTTTCACTTACAACTTCTTTTTACTTTTATCAATATTTATAATCACAACAAATTTTTTTAATGAATGGTATATCACGCATCTAAGGAGCAAAAAATATGCGATCTGTATCATTCGTTGTTTTTTCTCGCGGTGTGCATACTTTTTTTGCCTGGCGTTACCGAAATTACAATTTTTGCGATTGGTTGCAGTATACTGTTTATAAACAAAAGTGGTACTTTCGGCCCGCTAAGCAAAAAATAAATTTTTTGAATCACGTCTTATATAATGTATTATTTAATTTTCGTCATTTTATCATGTTTTTACTACAAAAACTATTAATTTTTTATATTTTCATTTTTTAAATAATAATTATGGATATTTTCTCCAAGTCAATTTAATAAGATTATGAATAAGTAATATTTACCTGAACTAGAAGTCTAACTCTTATAAAACCGGCAAATAAACTCCCATTGACATATCCTAATGAATCGGATATTAAATGTTCAGGAGCTGTAGATATATAGGATCCATAAGGTAATAAATGTTTCTTTAAAATCCTTTCATTAATAGATTCTCCACCAGTATAAAAAATAGCATCATATCTGTAAAAATTAATTGTAATTTTGTATAATTAATTTTCTATGCTGTTCACTGGGATCAAGAAAAAATTGTTTGCTTACTTATCACGAAGTTCTAGTTCCTTAGAAATATCAGATTCATTCAATAAAATTATTTCATCCGCGCCTAACGCCTTTATTACAGGTGCAGCTTGAGATCTGCAAGTTGTAACAATATGACCACCCCAGAGTTTAATCAGCTGTATTAAAATACAACCTACAGGTGTGCTTCCTCCATAAACTAATACTCTATTAATTATAAAATCATTTTAATTATTAATCGAAAATATTCATAAAAATTAGAAGGTAAAGTTTTGAAATCAAATTAAAGTTTTTACCTTTTTCCTTTAGCATTGCCTTCTTTAATAATCGATCTATTTACTAAAGCATCCCAAGCAATACATCCACTGTAAGGTAAACTTGCAGATGCTTCAAAAGGTAAAATCTTTGGCATTTTAGCAACTCGAGTTTCAGGTACAACAATATATTCTGCCATTGTTCCAGGGGACCAAGATGGAACAGCCAAAAATACCTTATCACCAATATCAAAGTCAATGACACTGTGGCCAATGTCTACAACTACTCCAGCGCAGTCTCTCCCCAAGGTCACAGGTAGATTTTTATATCTCTAAAATTCGTTTGGGAAAAATAATATAAAAGACAAAATCTTGTAAAATATTAAAGTTAAAAATATTAAAGTTGATACAAAAAGTTAAATAATTTAATATTATTATTAGAAATTTAATTCAGTATTTTATTATTTAATCATTTTCAATTTTCTGTAAATTTTCTGAGGCTAGTACCTATCAACCTTTCTTAGAAACTTAGTATTAACTTACTCCACTGTTTAATAGACTTCTGTAAAATCTTGAATAACCAGAACATATTTTTATGTCTACTTCATGAAGTGAAGCTGCTTTTACTTGTATTAAAAGTTCATTAGATTTTTGTATTGTAGGCATTTCAGCATCTTCAATCATTGATACCCCCTTAAAAATAATAGTGATTAATAGAATAATTTTAATACATTTTGATTTATTATAATTATAAATTATAATATTTACATCTATACCAAGGTAATGATGACAGACAATTGCTTTCATATGATGTAAATGCCGTGGAGTATACCAATTCAATGCTATTGAATATCCTATTAAACTTCCAGCTAATAATCCAGTTAAAAAGTAAAAGAACTCCCTCTTTGTAACTGAAATTTTTGTTATTAAAACTTTTAGTTTGATGAGAAAATGTAAAAGCTTTTATAAAAGTACCTTCTATTGTATATAAGTTTCCAAGATGTTGATAAATATATCCTGGATTAAAGCTAATGGTGGTCAAATGATAATGTACTGCTTGTATTTGGCTTTGAATCCATGTAAAAATTTCTTGAAAAAACTCTTTAAACTCTTGTCCATGTAAATCATTGCTTATGTTTTGGAGAGTTCGTTGACCTTGTGCTAGCCACGTACTTAGTACTTGCTGACCTTGTTGGGCAGTTACGGAAGCTTGAATCTGTTAAAAACAAAACCTTCCTCATCAGCAATTATTTTTAGAACTACATAGACTATTCTTAACAACTAAAAATGTTACAGATATTTTCTACCTATTAAATAATCTACGTCAACATAATCTTAAAAATCAAGGCTCTCATGTAATTGAATAACTCGCAATAAAAATAAATACGGACAAGTACGACCTCATTGATGCATTAGAAATTGCAAGAATGAGCGCATGCCTAAAACAAGAACACAGGCACTTGGAAAGGTTCCCAATTACCGTAATCAAGGTCAATGATTCCTTGGCATTGCACGACCTTTCCTGACACCACCTCAATAACATCCCAACCAACCAAACCAGCGAAAGCCCACCTTTTTACATAACACCTCATGCAAAACCACAATATTCACCTGCAGAGCCTCAAGCTGGTTGGACATTCGAAACAAAATCTCGTCCATCTCGTCGTCTCAACCCCCTGTCATCCGACAATCGTTCGCTCTCTCGTTTCGTTACAGTGGAGCCAAGGCCCAGGGCAAAGGTGTCATATCCTGCCGTGTTTTTAAACGCCTCGTTAATCCACGTGGGGGGCGCACTCGCCCTCTGCGGCAAACTTTCGCGCCTCGCGTCTCCACTATAGTCGGAAAAGCGCTTCGTTCCTTCGCCGCGCGTTTTATAAATAACCGCGCACTATTAGCGCATCGCGCGTTGAGACGTACACACACACGCGGGCCTCGCGAAAATAGACGTCGCGCTTTCCTCTCTCTTCAGGGTAGCTCCTCGTCTGCGCGAAATCCGGAGAGCGAGGCGGCTGTCATTTTTAGAGGATGATGCTATCGTCGAGCTTTGCGAGGTGAAGCGGGAAAGGGACTGAGGGAGGACGAGCTTTTTCGTTTATCTTTTCAGCTCATTCTGAGAGAGCGGAGAGGTTGGCGGGCGGCTATAGGTTAAGTTCGCGCTCGATGCTAGAGCCGCATTTTTTGGCACTGAGCTGCGGAGAGCAGTGTTTGGATTTTTTTTTGAGTTGCGTGTGCGAGACACGTGACGTAATGATTTAAAGGCGAGTCACGTGGGGTTGGGTCATGTGGTTGTGGATCAGATGTTTTTGAAAAATGGTTTTGGAGATATGATATGGGGGAGGTTGCGGTTGTTTGGAGGGGTGACCGGAGTTGATTTGTTTTGGAGCTGGAATGAAGCTGGATGATGCGAATGTTTAGTAAACTGTTTTGAGCTTCTAGGTGTAGGCGTGTTGAAGATGAGTGCATGGAATATTTCTGGGCAAAATTTTCAACTATTTAAGTTTACTGTCTATTTTTAAAGTTTTTGATGACCATTAATTTTTAATAAAATATTCATTAATATAAGCATTTACGATCTATATCA
This sequence comes from Eupelmus urozonus, assembly GCA_900480035.1. NCBI lineage: Eukaryota > Metazoa > Arthropoda > Insecta > Hymenoptera > Eupelmidae > Eupelmus > Eupelmus urozonus. Next base: position 20,763 of record UELX01002209.1, read on the forward strand.
CGAAACCTATAAACAAATTTTTGTACACTTGAATTATGTTAAAAAAATAACCGTCCTAAGTATTTAAAAATCTAGAAAAATCTGGAAAAATTTAAAAGTCATAAGAAGTCGAAAAGCTGCCTGCTCCGATTTGGAATTTAAATTTACTCCAAAAAATTTTAAAGGTCAGTTTGCCATTTCCATCGCAGTTCTAACCTTACCTGATTTGACTTGCTCAGTGGAAGTGGGAACGCAGCCCTTATCTGAACAGTCGGTAACCATAGTAACGGGAGGTCGGCGCGTTGCGGGCGTGCTTCACTTTTGCATCATCCCTTTCGTACCTATATTCAATGAAACACTTGAAAATCGAAGTTCTGATTGTTTAAATTTTAATTATTAAAAACATGTTAAAGTTTCTTGTGTTTTGCTTGTTAGTGTTTACAATTGACGATGTACTGTGCACTACGGATTTCGATATCGGCGGTTACATAGCGTACTGCCCGTGCATGGGTAAGTTGTGATTCTTTATAGCATATAAATGATTTATTTTTATTTCTGTAATAAAAATTATGACCTTTCTTCAGGACGGTTTGGAAATCAAGCTGATCACTTTCTGGGTGTATTGGGATTTGCAAAAGCATTGAATCGTACCTTGATACTACCTCCATGGGTTGAATACAGAACTGGAGAGCTTAGATCTGTAATATATTGTGAATTCTATTTATACTTTAGAATATTCTTTGATTATTAATGTTGAATAATTTTTCAGTTACAAGTTCCTTTTGATACTTACTTTAATATTTCTCAAGTAGCCAGTTGCCATAGAGTAATTTTGATGGAAGATTTTATGAGAGATATTGCACCAGAACATTGGCCACCATCTGAAAGAATATGTAATTGAACCCTTTATGTTTGTTTACAACAGTAATAAAATTTATACCTACTAATACTGTAAATATTACTTTTAGCATTTTGTTATACGGCACGCGGTACAACTGATTCTTGTAATGCTAAGGATGGTAATCCATTTGGTCCATTCTGGGACACATTTAATGTAGATTTTGTAGGCTCTGAATTTTATGGACCTCTACATTTCGATGTATATCATTCCAATATGGCATTTGAATGGAGGCAAAAGTATACCTCAGCACAGTGGCCAGTATTAGCATTTACTGGAGCACCAGCAAGTTTTCCAGTTCAATTAGAAAATAAAAAATTCCAAAAATGTCTAGTTTGGAATGATGAAATGACAAATAAAGCAAAATCATTTATTAAAAATACTCTTCCGCGTGGAGCATTTGTTGGAATACATTTACGTAATGGGATAGATTGGGTAATTATACTAGTAAACTTTTTTTTGTTACTACTAATTTTTGTAATACAATGATTTTTTGCAGTCAAGAGCATGTGAATTCATTTCAACTACTCCCAATCTATTTGCTGCACCACAATGTTTAGGGTACAGGAATGAAAGAGGTAAAGCAACACCAGAAATGTGCTTCCCATCTTTTGAAGTAATAGTAAGGCATTTAAAACGTGTAATTCGCAATGGAAAAGACATCAAGTCTGTATTTGTTGCTTCTGATAGTAATCACATGATTCCAGAACTGACGAAAGCATTAGAAAGGATGGATGTAAGTTCTTGAATTTATTATAAATTGATGTGTTTTTTTAACAAATGCTTGATGAGTAAAATATTTTTATAGATCAAAGTATTTAAACAAGAAGGGGATGCTGCTCCTCATTTAGACTTAGCCATTCTTGGTAGAGCTAATTATTTTATAGGCAATTGTATCTCTTCATACTCAGCTTTTGTGGCAAGAGAAAGGGAAGTTAAAGGATATCCCACATACTTTTGGGGTTTCCCACCAGAAAGAGCTACATCTTCATCTTCGTCTTCTATAGCACATGAAGAATTGTAATACATTGAAAGACTGTCATGCAAGATTGTGATATTAAGTACTTTGTTATGACTATACAATAGAATTTTTATATTTAAAACTATCTTTACTAAAGAATGTTATACCAGCTGTAATATTTTGTAAGATATATTTTTTGTATGCAAAATGAAAGTATGAATTTTTGGTATGGTATGCCTATAAAATAAGAATCAAATAAAAAGTACAATGTTTTTTTGTAAAAATTATATAAAAATCTATTAAAACCTTTTCCATACAAAATATATAAATTTATACATAACAGTTCTTAATTCTAAATGACACAATTTCCATAGGAAAAATATAATAAATATCACATTAAGATTCTGCAAGTTTTTTCATACTTCGCAAAGACTGTTTCAATGCATCTGCAAAACTCTTAGTAGAAGTTTCAGGGCATTCATTGAAGGAAGAACAGGCAAAGAATATATCATTTGGTCTAGGATTGTAACAGCATCCATAACCATCAGGAACCACTGGTCCATAACACATGAAAGAGGGTGTTTTGTAACCTACTTGACTACTTGTAAGATTAAAATGGGTACTCCTGGTGTAAGCAACATCTGAGAAAAATTTAGGTAATTCAATTTTTTGATCTTTTGCTATCATTTTTAATCCAAAGAACAATCGATCAACTCCTTCACCCATAGTAGCCTGAAAATTTTAAACATTAAAAAGAAAATTTTAAGCTATAATAATCTAATAAAGTTTTTTTAAATATTAATATTTTACCTCGGTGGCAAGCCTTTTATGTGCATTTATGGCTTCAAGCATAGCTGCTTTTTTTACATTTATTGATTCATTTTCATTAGCCATTAACTTAGCAAAATGAACTGATTCATTACTTGTAGATCTGATAACTTCAGTTCTAGCATTTTTAAATCTGCGCATTGCCGCCGATTCATAATGCGCTGGTGGTTTTTTGTGAACTTTATAAAATGTTACTTGCATAGCAATTTGAATAAAACTATCAGGACTTAGTTTACATTTTTTAATTTCATTTGATCCAAATTCATCAAATGTAAAACATTCCATATCAATGTCCCGAGCTAACCTGAGAAATAAATATATCATAAATTAAGTATTAAATAAAAAATTGTAAATTCTATTTACTTATATTAAAAATTAAGTCTTACTTATCTACTGAAAGTGTTGCTTTTTCAATTGCACGTTCTAGTGATTTATCTAATTCAAACTGCAAGTGTTCAGCTTTTGGAAAATCTTTAGGCACATTAACTTTTTCACTTAATTTGGTGTTCCTATAAACATATAATTAATATTTTTTTTATGCAAATAAAACGACGTTTGCAATTTTGAATCGAGTTGCTAAATTATACCTACACATAGTTTAAAACATGATCATGCAATACTGTGATTGGAAGAGCTTCACATGGAGTGTGTTCATATTCCATGCCAACAAATCCATCATATGAAAGAATATACTAAATAAAAAATTATTAAAAAAACGTAATAAACTCAAATAAATTAATAACAAAAAAAATTACTTGAACTGTTTTATCATGCCATCTATTTGCTGCATTTGCCGAAGAATTATTGCCGATTACACTTTGAAGTGCACGAACAGACGCATTATTTTTATTTCTAAAGAATTCTTTTGGTAACTCTTTATCTAGACAGAGAGCAAATAAAGCAGTCTCTAGCTCCTTTAAAATTTTACCATTGGAACCAAGATCTGTAACAATCATGATTGTTAGTATTATGGCTATTATAAAACACTATAAAATTAAAAGTTAATTTAATAATCAATACAAAAAAACTACACACTTTTTAGTCTACTATAATCTTCAAACCAAGTATCTCTATCATTTCCTGTTAAAATTCCCACTGGTTTTCCTGGTGTACGCGATCGGTCTGCAATATCTTTGATTGTAGCTATAAGTTGTTCTTCATTTATGGAACTTGGCAATGAAAGTTTAAAGAACTGTAAAAATATACACAAAAAGTAATATTTGTGGACTTTGATCACTTATGTAATAAAAATTTGTTTACATGATTGTTGCTGATAATAATAATGTGGTTAGCATTATCAGTGTGAAGAAGATTATCAACTCCTTTATCAGGTTGTCGGTGGGTTCCCAAAATCATGGCATAAGATTGCATATCTAGAGGTGCATCACGTATCATTTCTTGTTTGATGTTACCACTAAAAATATCTTAAAGTGAATAAATTTTCAAAAAAAATTGTAGAATATTTTGCAAATTAAACTACTTAAATACCAACCTTTTTATCATATCATTATATTTACACACAGCACCAATGATATGTGCTGCATACCTGTAAACATCATCACAAGTATTAAATTTCTGAAGTGGCCCTACTGTGCCTGGACTAGAGTGCACTATGACAGGGTATCTATAACCCAAATAAGCTGCTTGAAGCCACCATTCACTCATCTAAAAAAAAATATAACTAGTTTTTATATATGAAACTTTTGAATAAAAATTTTCATTTATGAATTAAAAGTTACCCAATTGTCAGTCTTTTCATACCGCTCTTGAAGCATTCGATAAAGGTCTCTTCCTAATCCACCTTCTTTAATAAATTCATTAAGAACTTTTTCTGTGTTTTTATATTCTGCATCATTCAAAAATGGCTGCACTGATCTAAATAATAAATAATTAATTCAACAGTAAATAACAATACTTTTCTTCAATATAAAATTTATCTCATTATGTAACCATAAATATTTTATTTCTCTACTAACACTAAAAATGTTATTTTACAAAATTTATAATAGTTTCAAAACATTCAACACAGAAAAATACATTTTGCACAAAATTTTATTCTATAATTGAAATAGTACTGAATTATTTTTTCTACTTCTAAACTTACTTTAGATATAATTGAGCAGTTTTCTCCAAATTAGGCACTGGTTGTTTTGGAAGTGGATGTTTATTCAATTGAAGTGATGTTATGCTAGCCTTCTGATTATTGAATGCATTCTTCAACCCTCCATAAACCTAGCAATCATCAAAAATAACAATATCATTAATCAATCTAACAAAACTAAAACATTAAATTAGACAATACCAAAATCAATTTACCAGTGGTTTATTTATAGAGGAAAGGCTCGTTAAAAATCTCTGCATGTTTCTCCCTTCTCTGTGTATCAGGCTAGATCCAGAATCATTCCTGTAACAAAAACATTTAAAGGCGTATTAAGGCTTAGTGCAGCAGTACCGGGGCCTCAATTAGAACTGAATGTGAGAGTATGCGTGCAGGGCGAGCAATTGATACAATCTGAGTGAATTAGCAGTGATAAAACAATCTCATGTGTGTACGGGGGCAGTGGTCCATTTGTGTGAAGCCATATGGGATGCTTATATCCTACTCTGTTTTATTTTTGATTTCTCCGCTCTTCCTAAAGACGCGATTTGACATTTTGCCAGCGTTCAAAGATCCCGATTTTTTTTTGTTTGTTTACGTATCGGGCTAAAGAGAATTAGATATAGATGTATAGTATATACAGCGCGCACTCACATAACAGGGCGGTTGTCATCTACGTGTCAGTCGCGCAACTGGTATTTTTAAATTAGCTGTGTAATTCTCTTATCAAAAAAACTGGAAGGTGCACTTTTTTGTGCGTCTGTATGTTCCGTCTTGAATAACTCACTTTTATTTTAAAATACTTATTACGTTTTTTGAACTTTTTCAAATCGCAGCGAGCTAAGACGCGCGAGCCGACGAAAAACAAGGAAAAGAAAAAGAAAGTCAAAAAAGAGTACGAAAGTGGAGCAACAAGTGGCATTCGAGCCGACGGGTGGTTAAGTCATTTTTTTCCCGCCTCCGTTTCCTAGCCGCAAGAGAGAAAGCTTCCGAGAAATCGGAGAAAGCCGGGACGAGCAATTGTGTTTTTATTAGAAAAACTAGCGTAATTCATAATTATAGTTTTATATTTATTTACTTTACCGATCTGACAGCTTGGAAGCGACGGCAGGTGGCGCGGGCATGTTTGTCCCTAGTTTTAGTTTATTATAGTTATTTTAGTGCGGTTTTTGATGCAGGTTTGCACGCCTGGTTTTCCTATAGCGGGAAGTTTAAATGGCTGAAGTTATCAGTATATTAGACATGTATTTCTAGTTATATCCAATTTATAGATGATCGTGTTGCTGATAAAATCATGAAGTAATGTAAACTGCTGTGAAGATAATAATTAATCGAAACTCGGTAAAATATGTATGAATATTGTAATGTTTCTTCTTTAGCAAATAATCACTTCATCTTTTATCCATGAAAACCGATAAAGATGTTAGTCCTTTTTCTACGGCTGGGTTTAAGTTATTTTTCTATGCAAATTGTAGCAAACGCAGTTAACAGTTTTTTAAGAGTGTGTTGGTGAGGTCTCGGGAAACCGTTTCCCTAAACTAGACTTGGCGTTATATGTGGATCGCCTTTTATATCGACTTTCTATATTGTCATGGTTTATTAGAAGTAAAAGTATTTATTTCGTTATTTGTCCATCAGATCAGTCTGTCTTGTTATTAAAACCTGCGATAGAATTGTAAACTTATTTCTTGCCATCATTTCTTGAGTATAAGAGCGTCAATATTGCGCACTGTTCTTATGGTTGCTCGTCAGTTTCACTTTCGCCACTATTCTAGTAAACTACAAGTCTCTTTACTTCTTCACAATCACACATTAAATAACAAACGAAACATTAAATTCAACGCTAATTCCATCCACAAAACCACCTTTCCATACGTTTAAGGTTACATCTCCCAAAAACGAACCATCCCGCACCACAAACATCCTACCACTAACCACCCTAACCCCTCAAAAATCCCCAGATCCCTCTCCTTAAAAAAAAAAAAAACAAAAAACAAACCCATCTCTCCTCTCTCTGCTCATCGCGCATGCACTCACAGCCCGCGCCCACCTAGCCTATCACTCTCCCACTCCCAGAAAGCAGCCATCTCCCTCCTCCTCAAAAAGAAAAAAAAAATGAACATGGCGATAGTGACAAGAGAGAATCTCTCGGTAGTATAGCCTGCTGACGGGCGCAGCGAGTGCGCGAGTATCGCGAAAGAGATATATACGTTCGTGCGCTGGCGGCCGTGAATCGGTAGTGCGATGGGCGTCGCGGCGCTGGTATTGTAGTGTCGGCGGAACGCGCAGAGAGCGCAGCTCTCCACACCAGTGTGTTTTGATAAAAGCGCCGACGCGGACGTTTTCATCGATATATATATATATACACACATCGTACGTACAATACATACGCGCAAAGCACTGCTCGGCCGCGCAGCGCCAGGCCCCGAGTGAGAGAGAGAGAGAGAGAGACCTGCCTAAAATTCATATCAGTGCTCTGCGCGCTCTGCTTCCTTTTTGCCGCGGATAAACGACTTCGTCTTCCTTTACGAGCGCGATAGTTGTACATTAAACGTTTAGTAGAATACACACGCGCGCACGTCTTCCTCGACAGCGCGAGAGTGCGTATTACATACCTACATATCATCGCGAGTGTTTCTGTCTTTCTCCCTCTCGGTTTTTTTTCTTTCTCTCTCTCTCGATATCCCGAGAGAAGAGCGCGCGTGAATCATTAAAATCAGGAGCACGCGGATTGTGGGGCCCCCGCGAGAGCAGCCAGTCGAGAGAGTTACAACTTGCAGCACGTATATACGCACATAAAGAGACGGAGAGTGAGTGAGAGAGAGAGGAGCAGCAGAGCAGCCAGGCCCAGAGCGCGCAGACACGTCAGACATGGCCAAAGACTACGATTACTTGTTCAAGCTGCTCATCATCGGCGACAGCGGTAAATAGATCTAGCTTTTACAGGCCAGCAGGCTTTTAGAAGGCTCGGGGGGGCATGCCTAGAACACATAGCCACTGTGCGCTCCTTGTTTTAAGTCTGTGTCTCTGTGTACGTGCGTGTGTGCCAGAGCTGGCGGGTGTGAGTGCACGCGATATATACACCCACCGCGGGCGTTTTTTTTTCTCGTTGGCTCTCTGGTGTCCGCGTTTTCTCTCTCTCTCTCTTTCTCGAGGAGAGATCCGCGCGCGCTGAGTTGCAATTGAAAACAAACTCTGGCTGAGAGAGAGAGAGAGGGATCATTGTTGTCGCTCCTTTGTGGCTGGCTTTACCTGCGCGCTCTCGGGATTTTTTCTCCGTGACGTATCTTTTTCGAGGATTCGGCGAGATTGCAGGCTGGCCGGGTTTATGAGAGCAAAAAAATGGGAGCATCGACGGCTGGTCTCGTTTTTTCCTCGCTGCATATGGCCGTGAACTCGTAATGCATGCCTTTATGGCTCCCGTTTTTTTTCTTCCTGTCGTTGGGCTTTGTATAGCTTGAGTTATAGAGTCAACAATGAAGCAAGCTGGCCGGTGTTGATAAGCCAAAATTGAGAGGTTCAGGGATAAGAGCTTTGGAGCAGTGATTGCGTTTGAGGCTTTGAAGAGCCTGTACTTGATTTCCTTGGTATTTTTTTAATGATTGGTAATGACAGATGAGTAAAAATAGTATTAAATTATGTAACCGCTGCTGAGCTTAATTCATTGTTGATTAATAGTGGTTGGAGTAACGGTAAACTTGACAAAGAAATTGCTTTTTTAAGTTAGTCATGAGTTTGTAGATTGATTCTTAAATGGAAGAAATTTGCTGAATTGTAGTAGCTACTCATATTAGAGATATAATTATTTCGTTTTTGTAGTGAAAAACAATAATGAGTCATCAAAAACGTGTTTTCAGCTGAAATTGTCTTTTATATCAGAAAAGACCATGAATGAACAATCTCACTCAATTAATTAAAAGAAAAGTTAGTTATTCTTAGAAATTTTTAATACAAAACATTTATTTGACATTATTGTGTATTTCTTCTTTCCTGTTGTCAATAACTGTAAAATAATATTAGTAATGTATTATTATTATTTGAAATTTATATATTTTTATATAGTTCATAATACAAATTTTTTACACATTCTTCTGAATTAAACTTCAGAAAATATAATAGTCATGGTCTATAATATTATTACCAATCATTTTTTATGTAATTATTTTTTTATGCATATATATATAAGATTATTCATTTATGTCATATTGAGTATTTTTTGTTTTAATTGAATGCAACAGTCTTTTTAGATCTTATGAATTTTTTTATGTATATAATCTGACATATGAAAATGATTTACAGATATCAAAAAAATGTGAGTTTAGCTTAATTATTTTTTTTAGAATTATAAAAGTTTAGATAATTTTGTAAATTTTTAATTATTTTAATGATAAATTATTTTAAAAATTTCTTTTTATTTTCTAAAATTTTAAATTATTATTTTTATTTAGTTTTTAATGAATTATAATTTTTTTATAACATTGTTTTTTAATCTTACTTTTTTAATAATGCTTATTACTTTTAAAACCTTGGAAGTAAATGAACAAAACTTGTCATATTTCTATTGAGTGAAGTTTTAAATTATCAATGATTGTCTCAAATGATTGATTAACTTTTTTTATTTCAAGGTGTTGGAAAGAGTTCACTACTACTGCGATTCGCAGATAATACATTCAATGGAAATTACATAACAACGATAGGTGTGGATTTCAAAATCCGCACTGTGGATGTAGATGGAGATCGAGTAAAACTACAAATCTGGGACACTGCTGGTCAGGAACGATTTCGGACAATAACTTCCACTTACTACAGAGGAACGCATGGTGTCATAGTGGTATATGATGTAACGAGTGGAGATTCATTTGCAAATGTCAAAAGATGGCTACACGAAATTGAGCACAATTGTGATGTTGTAGTCAATAGGATTTTAGTAGGAAACAAAAATGATGCTCCTAATCAGAAAGTTGTTTTGACAGAAGATGCACAACGATTTGCCAATCAAATGGGAATCAAATTATTTGAAACTTCTGCTAAAGACAACACAAATGTTGAAGAAGTAAGTTAAAAATCTAAAATTTATTGTTTAGATTTTAATTTTTAAATTAAACTAAAGCAAACTATGTGATAATTTTTTAAAAATCTTAAAGTTTTTCAAATTTAAGCTTAAAATTATTTAATTAAGTATTTTAAACTGTAATTTTGATTTTTTTATTAAACATATTTTAATTCTATTTTCAGATGTTTATGGCAATAACGCGAGAAGTTCTACGTACGAAAAAAGAAAGTAAAGAGAGACAAGCGATAAAGACCAGCGAAACAGTCAATCTGAGGAAAAGTGGCAAACAACAAAGGAAAAAATGTTGTTAGCGGCTTCGTTGCATACTAGATAGAATCTAAAATAATATTGTTTTTGTATAACAGTCAGCAGAGTAAGACAGAGAGCGTGTGTTATTAATGGAGTGGACATGAAATGCCATAGACTCTTCGACGTTACCAAGACAACACCGTGAATTACCAATGATGCATTTCTTACTCACGTTACAATTTGTACGTACCTTTATGCCCAAAGGTAAATATGCAACAATGGCACATAGATTTTTGGAAAAAAAAAAATATTATATCAAGGTCCATTAATGAGATACCGACTTTCGATGCGATATTATCCGTAGTAAGGAGATTGATTGTTAAATGTTTACAGATATTCGAAAAAAAAACAAAAATTGTGTAAAAGACTTGCCTAAATGTTTCGAGACCTATACAAAATTCAAATTTGTGGATACTTTACAATATGCGCTAGATGTAATTTATTTTAAGTTGTGCTATTTGTAAAATGTTGTCGAGTGTTTTTTAATAAAAAAAATAAGCCGAGATTTATTATAAAATATACATTTATGAAGACTTCTTCTAACATACAACGATCAATTATTTACAAAAAAAACGCACAAATTTTATTTATTGTATGGTATTGCATCACGTTTATTTTTTAGCCAAGTAATATATTGCCAATTAATTAGAGAAGCAGCGTGTAAATACACAAACGCGCATAAACATTTTACAAATAGGGTGCTATTTATATTATCAGGAGGTCCAAATAGATTAAAGTATTTTTTAAACGAGGTTCCTGAGATTCATCAACATCTTTGCTAAAAGACCTGAATCAAAAAATTTATTTCGATGTTTTTTCAGTAAAAGTTAGTAACATCATTACCGACGATTAAATGTTTACTATGTTACTCGATCCCAGCATCCGCGTGCACACACTTTCAAACATCTATAAAAAAATTTACAAAAAAGTTTTGAAAAAATGCAAAAGAAGACAAAAAAAAACGCTTGTGAAATTTGTAAACGAATTACGTGTATACGTGTACTGTTCGATAGCAGAATTGTAAGAATCGTTGTCTCAGTCCTTGAAAGCGGCAGGAGGCAGGCAGACAAGGTCGCGTATACGTAGGCCGTGTCCAACCATGACAGAAGCTGTCTGTGTTAATCTGTGATAATAGTTAAATTGCGTCTTCTGTGTAATAAACGCTACACGCGTGAGCTGCATCTCGGCAAAGAGAGCCGCGAGTAGGGACTTCGGAGGAAGAAGTATTTCCAAGAATTCTTGGTAAAATTATTCCTGGTCGGTAAATATTTCATTGAATTTTAACACTGAGGGCGTTTGAAATCAAATTGTTTTGATCCGATTTTTGTTGATTTACACCCTTGACAAATCATTAAGATGATTTATTGATTGTGTAATAAATCTATTGTAATTAGCTTCGATTATTGATTCTTATTAGAATGTAATAGCTGTATACGATGTGAAAATTGCTAATTGTAATTTATTTTCTTTTGACTATATCTCAATTTTTTTATTTGCTTTATGCTTTATTGAGCTGCAGAAATTTAATTATTAAAAAATCAGATGATCTTTTAAATTGCTTCAGTTTAAGCTAAACACCTATATTAAGAGGACTGTTAAGACAAAATGTATTTAAATTTATAGGAAACTTAATTATTATATCTTAATTTTTGTAAATGTATATAATAATTGATTTTTCAACGTGTAATGTATTTTGTTTTAACAATTAAGTAAGATCCATGTAATTATAATTAATTTTTATTATAATTTTTTAATTATTGTAAATTGAATGTTAGATCTTATAAATGAGTGGTAATAAAATTATTGCTTTCAATTGACTTATATAGTACTTTCAATGAAATATTTTCTCTAAGGCAATAGAATATAAAGTAAATACTCAATGATGTTACAGTAATCAATGTAAAAATAATACGTAACAAGAATTTTCTGGAAAATTTTCTTCTTTGAAGCAGTGTTATGTCTATCTCTGTAATGATATCTCTGCTGATGCTTTTAACTTTATATATGTATGTATATTATAATATATGTATATATATAAATTTGACACTTTTGAAGACGACTATTAAAAAGTTGTGCTCCTAAACAATGTACATAAAAATCACGAAAAATCATTGCATAGCAGAAACATGAAATATTTCCATAGGCATACTCCTAATAATCTCATTTTTTTTAAATATCATTGCAAAAATTCGTTTTATATATTAAGATTAATTATTGTATATTTACTTTTTTAAACATCGTAATTAACCCATGTATGCTCTATTTGCACAATACAGAGAAAATAAGACAAGATTTGCAAAAGTGTATTTAAATTTTATTTCATCATAATATTATATATATTCTAAGTTTTATGTGTACATACCTACGTTTTAGAAATTTTAGGGGGCTATACTAGTTTCTCGAGTGTGTTTTTCCAGAGCTCAAAAAAAAAAAAAAACCAAGTAGACAAATATTTTTAGATTTGGAGGATATATTGAGACACTTTTAATG